>LR552554.1:0-37500 GCA_900536415.3 Caenorhabditis sp. 38 MB-2015
CTTTTACCCCACCACAAAATGAAAATCACAGTTCTGCTAGTAATATTATCAAGTTTATTTGCTATTGGACATCTATATAATTTTACCAACAATCCCGAGTGCACTTCGCCATTACAGACAGGAAATGAGAAGAATAACACATTTATCCTCATTCTTGATCATTACATGCCATGGAAATATGTGAGTTAAATTAAATAAAAGTGTAGTTTTGTTGTTGTAAAAATACTCTTTTTCAGCGCGAGAGAATGATGTATTTGTTCAAACATATGACATGTGTCATACCACCGAGTTATTCATTACCAATGGTTGTTATGATGTTTTATAATAATGGGTCACAATGGGAGTATGGAACAAGTTATCAAATACCTAAATACCTAACTAGGAATCCGAATCCAGGTTGGTTTTGATATATGGTTCTGACTAAACCAAGTGACACATTTCATTTCAGGTGTAACGGGTTATGATATTTGTGGTCGATTCCAATATCTGTTGGATCAAGTGAACGGGATGAGAATATCTTATATGAACAAGAATATTCAGTTCCTTGTTCCTATCATTCCCGAAACAGATCTCCAAAATTGTTCGATGATTGACATGTTCAAAAGACGACTAATCCATGATGATCGACTTGCCGAGTTTCATTTCAACGGGATTTTAGTGAACGGCAATTGGAGTGAGGAAAAGAAACGGGAACATAATATAATCATTGACATCCCCGATATCAATGTGATTGATCCACAAGTGACATCAATGACTTCTGACGAGAATATTGATTATGTGGTTAAAACAGCAGCCATAGTTCAGCAAGTTAATAATTTGTGAGTTTTTTTTTCAAGACATTTCGAAACTATATACATCAACATTTCCAGTTTCAATCGAGTGATTGGAGTTCGAACGACGACAACGACGACGGAAGAACCGGATGAGCCGGAGACTACGAGGACGACAAAAACGACGACGGAAGAAATGACGACGACGACTGAAGATGATTATATTGCTGATGAATATGTAACAGGTGCAACTACGAATTCCTCTTCCTCGAATAATTAGATTGTATTGGGTTTAGGAGAATTGTTTGGGATTTTTTATAGTTTTGAAACACGAGTTCTTTGAGTACTTCTTGTTTGTTCACTTCAGGAAAATTCAAACAATTTGGGAACCTTTGATAGAAACGAAAAGCTGAAAATGTGTACAGGGCCGCCATAACTGAAAAACGTTGCCCTGTATAAATTTTACTGGAGTTGACTTGATATTCGAATGGGTCTCATGTTGATCTAATTGGGTTCAGTAAAAATTTTGGTTCCAGTGAAACAAGGCTGACCTGGAACTAATTATCCAATCTGCACAAAATAGACTAACAAGGGAACTTTCTCAGGTATTTTCAGACGAGATCTATGTCATTCTATAAATTTTTTGACGCTGATCAACGTCCCGTACTTAGTTTTGGTGTTTTTCGATTCCTAGTGCGCGAAAATCGGTTCCAGAGTTTGAAGTGTTATTTTATTTTTCTGAAAACAGTGAAAATTCTCATTTTCACGCAAGACAAACTATCTAGCGATGTTCGCGATGTAAAATTACCTTTATACACAACATAAAGGGTTATATACGTTTTTCATGTTGTTAATGAATGGTTTGAGACTAAATTCGCGCACTAGGAATCGAGAGACACGAAAACAAAACACATGATGTTGATCAGCTTCAAAAAATCTATCGAATGACATAGGTCTCGTCTGAAAAGTTCACAGACACCTTAAAAGGTTCCAAGTTTTTTGTGAACCAATCATCTCCTGATCGTCTTGGTTATTATCTAGTTGAATTTTAACCGATCGACTATTGACAAAACATGTTAGACATTGAATTTAACACTACTAACATAGGATACGAATCCAAAAATACATAATTACAATATTTTCAAAGAACCGAGTTTCTTTTTTTTAAAATTTTATATTCTGATCTAGGCTGGCCTAGGTCCACTTAGTTTAATGGGAATATTTTCTTGTGTTCTAGGGCTGTTTTGATCTGGGCCTATTTATATCTAGGCTTTCAAAGTCTGAACTTTAGTTCAAAAATATCTATTAGCCACTTTTAAAAATATTAATTTTGATTTTTTTCTATGTAATTAAAAATAACCGTTCCAAGAATTGAGTAATTTTGCAGGAAATTTGAAGAATAGTGTATTCTGAAAAACTTATATCCAAGTACATTGCGATTACCCCGGTACACAGAATCAATATCTTTGGGAATTAGCATAATCCGTTTCAGGATCACTCCCCTTTTACCTGGGTTGAGATCTTTATTGATCTGGATCTCTACAATCATATCTCATAACTGGGTCCTCAAAACAGTCTCAATAAATACCTAATGTTTTTTTTTGTTAGATACAACAACTCCGATTGTGATATCAGAAGCATTCGCTTCAAATGTGAGCCTAAATTAATGAAGTATACCCCTAATTCATTTTCTCTCAGATACATCCCAAAAATGTGGAAGTCGAGAAGGATCAAAATGATATATTACGAGATTATTTTTGGCACATTGTAATCATATTAGTTATAATTATCATAATCCTTAACTGCATTTTGATAGCCTCTTGTATTTGGTGTTTGGGTAGAAACAAGAAGAAGTCATCATCTTCATCATCATCGAGAAGACACCCATCGAAAGAACACCTATTGACACCGAAGAAGAAGAAACCTGTCATCATAGTATCTCAGCAACATGCGCCACTTGTGAAGCATGATGAAATCGATGAATGGAATCAGATTAGACCGGGTTCACGGGAGAATGAAGGAGTGTTGGCGGAGCCCGTAGAAGAGCCGGTCAAATTGGATTATGGAGAGATGAAAATATCGGAGCGACAAATGACGGATGGGAATGAAAATGAGCAAGGAGCCACGAGAGTCACACGGGGATATCATAAGAATCAAACACCTACTGGTTTTAGTTGTGAATGAATGAAGCGTTTAATTTTTTTTTTCTGATGTCTTTGAGGTATCAAATTCATTGAGCACAGTATAAACAAAAATGTTTTTTTTTCAATCACCAAAATAAACAAACGGGAATTTTACGATTTTTCAGTGACACATCATTTTTTATCAAAAGTAGTAAAAGTTGAACTTTTGCTCTTTTTTGCATACTATCGAATAGTTCTTTGATCTTTTCGAAATGATTTTAAATTCTAAAACTGAAATAAAAATTTATTAGATTTCTTTGAAGCGTTTTCAAAGTTGTTAAGTCATCTAGGTTTGAACTTGACCCGGTTTTTTAAAATGATGATTTAAAAAAAAAATAATGAGTGAACGTAGTGACAGGTGACTTTTTCTGATAAAATATACGTCAGATTCTGGATGCTGGATGAAGTTTTTTTGTCCACTTCATCTTCTAGGTTTCACAGAACTATCAAGTTGAGTTCATTAAAATTTTTAATAGTCAAAAAATTGAAATTAAGGGTGACAACAAAATTTTATGGAACGGACGATTTTTTACGGATTTTCCTTTTTAGTTTTGAATGTGACCTTAAAATATATCATTTGGCTAAAAAATGAACGAATCCTACATGGTTTAATGGCTAGGGATGGATAAAAATCAAAAAAGCGTTAAAAATCTGCCGCTGATTTTATTCGAAAAGTTTATGTCGGGTTATAATCAGGTCTGTGTTCTTGAGCTCAAGTACCAAACCTTGATGTCTTTTGTGCTTTCTGGCACTGAGCATCTCTAGATAAATCCCGAGCTCAGCTCGAATGGGGTACTCACCTAACCAAGAAAACAGAGCCTGAACCTCAGTAGCCTAATATTTAGGACATGAATAGTAATCGACGCTGAGCCAATCATTATCAACAGAGCAACATTGAACCACTAAATTTTGTTCATTATCAGACTTGTAAATCAGTAGCCCACATTTTCCTGGGTTTGCTCTCTGCTAGTTTTTTATATACTGTATGTCTGCTGTTCTACATCTTGTTTTTTTTTTTCATAAAAGATTTTTCGACTCCTTTTTTTCCTCAAAAATGTATCTTATCTCTAGATAAGAAAATCCCCTCATTTTTCTCAAGATGATTTTCTTGCTTTCCGGAAACAGTCAAAATCTTCTCCACTTTTGAATTTTTCAGAGCAAAGGTCGGAGCTATATTTTGAGCTCAACGTATGTTTTCTTATTTATTTATTTAGGAAGTTTTTTTAATATGTTTATTTATAGCTTGACCAAAAACTGATGTGTGTTTTGAGTGTCTGAAAATTTGTAGTATGAACCAACACGATGTGACACTGGTTCGCTGCAAGACCGTGCTCAGTAGAGCGCACTTTACTCACTTTGCTCCAGAAAAATTTCTCCAACAGTAGGATAAAGAAAATTTTTCACAGCATTCTTAGTTATGATGACTAAGCTCTCAATATTTTTAAATCATGATTTTATTTTTGCGAAACTCCTTGAACACTCACAGAATATCTGAAAACTCTCTCTCTTTTTCTCCCTCCCTCGTCATCATTTTTCTGAATCATATTTTCGCGTTATCAGTTGGTGTCGTATAAAAGATTCAAAGTTTCTTATCATTTTTTACAGGCGAAAAAAATGATGTGTCTAGGATTTTTCGTTGTATTATTTTCGCTGGTCAATGTTTTGCAAGCAGCTGTTTTTTCATGTACCAATTCGAATATTGGTTCTCTTCCATCGAATGCAAACAGTACAGTGACAGTTCCCATTGGGACAAATTGCACGTTTACGGTGAGAGTTGGGGATATTTGAGTTAGATGAACAATAACTAGGGTACAGTATATTATTGACTGCGTTTGATTTGTCCAGAAATTAATTCAGGTTCAAGCCAGACTATGGAATGTTATATAGGACTAGATTTCGGAACTGAAGTAGTTATTAGGTCATGTTATGGATTAGAACACTAGGATAGTTTTGATACAGAATTGACCCGATTATTGATTTTAATATTTCTGAATCAGACGTACAATCTATTCAGATCTCAACACCTGTTGGATATGGTGTTCGTTTTCAAATCACTGCCACCCCTTCAAACAACAACGACAATGTCACTCTGATTGACCCCAACGGCACTCTTATCCCCATCGTCAATGCTACTAATGGAATCCGCCAATTTTCGACGAGAGGTACAACCAAGATCCAAGTCCTTGGATCCTCTGGTGCTAGCACATTCTTTGCCACCTATGACTTTTTTGCAATCACTGGCTATACCCAGAAATCATTCAACACTGGAGATGTTTTCCAACTCAGTCTCACTGTCAACTCATACTATACCATAACCTCTGTTCGAAATGATAGTATTATTGCGTCGGTGGCGAAGTTGTCAAGCGCGGCTGTTGATTCGGTTTTTCAGCAGATTTTTGTTTTTGATGGAGCGGATATTGTGAACTCACAGTTTCTCGGAAGACTTGGGGATGTGGCTGATTATTCGGTGGCATCGACATCGAATAAGATGACGATTGTTAATTTCTATAACACACCATCGACCAATTATTTTTTGGCAAATGATGCATCAAGTAAGATTTTTTTTGGGCTTTTTAGGAACAATGTCTGGACGAAAGATCAAAAAAAAAATTTTGGGTCTGAAAAATTATTTTGTTATTATCTATGAAAATTGTCTGGTGTTTTTAAAAAATCCCAAATTTCAACTAGAAATTACAATTTAATTGTATTCTTAGACTCGAAAACATTTTTGATCTATCGCGAAGTGTACTCTAGGCCAGATTGGTTCTCTTCCGAGGCTCTAATTTTTTCGTCTTCACAATAAACTGCGAAATGTTGAGTGCACTATGCACCAAATGTTTGTATCAATAAAAAAAATCATAAAATGCATCGAACTTGCTCAATTTTCAAATAAAATAAAATCACTCACAAAAATAGCAAAATAATATTTGAATATATGAAAATGAAGCTCTTGAAACGACCTACACGTCATGTCAGCGCAATGAAAAACAGCAATTTGCGAGGCTGAGAGAGACGCAGAGAAAAGTTTTCCGAGAGAAGTACAACAGTGCAAAATTTCCATGGCCGACTGGTTAACGGGCGTGTCTTTGAATCGAACGACGGCACCGAGCTCTGGTTCGATTCCCCCACGCGCCAAAAGTTTTTATTATTATTCTTTTTTTTTCAAATTACATTTTTTTACAACGTTCTCTTGTCAGATACTAAAAAATACACTCTCACAAATATTTTGAATACATTTTTGAGTTTCGAAAACACATTAAACTGTAATTTGAAAAAAAAAAGAAAAAATAATAATAAAGTTTTGGCGCGTGGGGGAATCGAACCAGAGCTCGGCGCCGTCGTTCGATTCAAAGACACGCCCGTTAACCAGTCGGCCATGGAAATTTTCACTGTTGTACTTCTCTCGGAAAACTTTTCTCCCGCGTCTCTCTCAATCTCGTCAATTGCAGGCTGACATGACGTGCTACAAGCTGTTACCCACTATTTTTCGATCCGTATCATTCCAAGTAGAGTAACTTCAACAGCAATTTTCTCTACAATTCGGAGCTTCCATGTGAAGTGTTATATACCATTTTGTTCAGCTTGTAATTTTCTACAAACCCTCATAAGAAATATATATTTAGACAATCAAGTATTCTCATGAACATTGGAGAAACAGAATCCATCGAGAAAAAAGTGTTTGGGTTGAACAGGTTCAGTAGTAGATTTCTCAAAAGGGTATTCGTTTATTCTCCTCATTTTCACATACCATACGTGAAAAGTTGTGATAAATCGTTTGAAATAGTTCAGAAGGTCCCATTTTGATTGCGAAATGTAGAAATTTCATTGCCAATTAAGAAGATTTATGTACTTGTTAGGAGAGGTCCTTCAACTTTGATTTCAACATAAAAAAGTACTTCTTTCCCTAAAGAAGTACTTGTGCATCAAGTGCCATCGAAACAATCTTCTTTTCCAGCCGTCTCACAACTCAACAAGTACACTGTGTTCCGCATGAGCTCTGAGGGCAACATCCGAGGAAATGTCAGAGATTTGAGCACAAAAGGAGCTGCCTATACTTTCATCTGCACCGATTGCGACACTTTCTATCTCGGAAGTCTCACTTTTGATAGCATGAGCACTATTGTAAGTTTCTAACCTGATTGTGAGCTCAATTTTGAGAACCTTGTTTTTTCAGAGTAATATAGGATACATTGAGCTCTCCGGAATGTCTCCAACTCATCGACTTCCAGGATTACTCAACTACCCGTGGGTTTAATTTTTTTTTTTTAGGAATTTGAACGAACATTTTTTGCAGTGCTCAGACGTTCACCGACAACCAACTTCCACAAATTGTGCCTGTTAAGATGTTCACCATGTATACCTATATGAGTGGAATTGTTGTTGGGTTCACCACAATGAAAAGTTGGCAAGATAGATGGCAAGCTCCATATGTTGGAAGGAAAGGAGTTATGGTCAACCCGGCTCTATGGAACCCTACACAATCACCAGCGTTCACTTATACTATTGGTAGCAAGGTTCAATTCTTACATATATTTTCACATTTCTATTCCAGCTGATACATCGAACACCTTCACCTACTCCCTCAAACCATCGAACCTCAGCTTCACATCAAATTCTGATTCCCTGCAAGTGTCTCTTCTTAGCAGTACAGGAGTTGCAACCACACAGAAAACGTTTTCGAGCAATGATGTTAATGCTAATTTCAGTGGTGTTGGGTATGGCATGAAGGTTCAGCTGCAAACTGGGGTGCATGCCAATGTTCGGATGAATTTTGAGATTTTGGAGGGAAATTCGACGGCGAGGTTGATGGGTTGGACAACGGTTATTGTTCTGCTTTATAAGTTATTGTTTTAAAAATGCATAAATGAATAAAAATCAAAAATCAGGGAGCTTGTTCAAACGAGTAGCCGACGGTTGACGGGTTGTGCTATCTGCTATGTTTTGTGTATGACACGTCAGTATAATGAGAAATAGACACAGATAGGAAAGAAGGAAGCTACATCAATTTTATTCAAGACTTTATTCGACGAAAATAAAAAAGTTTATGGATTGTATTCGATTGGAAGATTCTTTCTGCGAACCATACCATCTCCTTGGAACCATTCACGACGGAATTGTTTGGCAGCACCATCTGGAGTGTTGGTCCATTCGATAGTGATACGGTCGTTGTTGGTGTCCTCTTGTCCGTAAGCGAACGCATCGCAAGAGACAGCGAGGAGCACAGCTTCCTTTGGGTCCAATACTCCGCATGGTGGATCGACTCCCAATCTCTTCATGTTGGTCGTCTTGATACCGTAACCGATACGACGAGCGGATGAGTTGATGACCTTGATGTGGTAGGTATGCTTGTCGTCGTATGGAGCATTGAAGACGATCTTGGCATTTGGTTGGGTTGCAATATCTCCTGGTGGGACGGATTGAGCCATGATGAACACGGGATGATTACACTGATTTGGAGGGGCCTTTTTATAGCATTTCTTATCAGGGTGGATAACATCAGATGAGTTGGAATTAACGAGTTGGCAAATAAAAAATAAGAACACTTTTATTAATGAAAAACCAGATAAACTTTTTATGATTTAATTTTTTTCCTTGAATTAAAACGTGAATCAATCTTTTTTATCTGGTTCGAAAAAAGCTTCAGAATTTGAGCAAATATTTTTTTTTAAATAGTGTGAAATACAAATTTAGTATTACACTGACAAGAGGAAAATTCTGTAAAAAATAAAAAAACATCGACAGAGTAACAGGGTGAAAAAGTGTGCTCTATTGCCAATATTCGGTTTTATTGGGACAACAAACAAAGCACACAAAGTTACGACAACACGGATAAGTCGAGCAGCCGACAGTTTCCGGATTGAGCGACCTTCTATGTTTTTAACGGTTCTTCCTTTATTAAACAATCAAATAAAACTAGACGTCTTCCTACTAATAAACTTATTGATCGGCCTAGTAAATACATCCAGAAAATCTTTAACCAACGCAATCGCAATAACCGGTTCAATAGCAGGATAAATCGCCGCAAAAACACCAGTCATATTTGAATAATTCCCCAAAGGAATGTCAAATATCGGAAGTATCACTAGAAGCGCAACTGGGAAATACATGAAAATGCATGGGACGAATGTCTGAATCAGTTTTCATTTTTGTTATGAAGGAATCTGACTAGGATTTACCTGGAGCTTAAGTATGATAAAAAGTTGAACATTGAACTTGGTACGTTGATTACTGAAGAGTTGTGAATGTTTTCGAAGTTGCTGGTCGATGTGTATTGCGCAGAATAGAATTGTGTATAGGCAATTTATCTGAAATCAAAGTTAAGATTTTCTTTCTTCGAGAGAGCAAGGGGGTTTTGAGCTCACTATTATCAAAAAGCAACCAATAGCTCCGATTATCTCTAATAATCGATATTCCTTATCTCCTCCTTGATTTATGGTCCAGTAAACTGGCCCGAGAAAAGATTTATCTTTAATTTCAATAGCATAAGTCTTCAATATCTTGTCTCTGAAACTTTTTTTCTCTATTGGATAATTAAAACCCTCTCTAGTTACCGTAAGATTTGAATTTTCAAGTCAGTATCAATTATAGCGAAGGCAAAGTATACAAAACTATACCAAGCAGTGAAATGAAGAATTGAAGGGGTGTATAGGTAAAGGAACCGGAACCCTCTCAAATACTTGGATAGGTCAGTTCTACAGATTATCAAGTACCTGTACATGAACTGCACAGATAACAAAGAAATACACAGCGCGTACATAGAGCAATATATACATAACATGTGGATTCCCACGTCTTCACTGAAATCGATAAAACCATCAGCGATGAGAACGAACATTGATGAATAAGTGAACATAATCGGCTCAACAAGTGTCTCAACAAATGAGTAGAACATTGAATACACCGTGAAGAATAGCATTAGATATTTGAAGCTTCCAAACAGCTTTCCTGATCTATGAAGGAGGAGGAATATTAAAATTGAGTTGTGGATTTGAGCAAAAAAGAAGCCAAAATATTGCAAGATGTGTACAACATGCATGGTGTGAAGATACTAGCTCAGCAGGTTGAGGGTTCGAATTTCCCAATGGCCGATTTTTTTTCGAAAAAAAATAAGAAATTTCACAGAAGTACGTTTTTATATGCTCAACTATGTATAGTAATAGTGCACAATCTCCGGTTGAACTATGTGTTATTGTTATGGTGAAAAAGGGGCACTCACGTGGACACAAAATGTATATGTTTGAGGAATAGCACTCTGAAAAAAATTCAATAGATCAAACACGGTCTACCAATGTAGAAAAGACCATTGCAAACATCGTAGCTCACTCCCACATAGCAGGTGGTTCGCTACGAGACCCATGCTGCCTCCAAAGAAAAAATGAAGATTATTGACATGAAATTAAGCGTGTAAAAACCGCCCGTTCGCCCCGACTTTCAGAACGCCCTTTTGCCCGTGCCTGTTCGCCTTTACGCCTATTCGCCCGTTCGCTCGTTCGCCCGTTTGCCTGTTCATTACGTGAAACAAATCGGGCGAAAAGGCGAACGGGCGTTAGGGCGAACGGGCGAACGGGCGCGGGCAAAAGGGCGAAAGAGCGAACGGGCGAACGGGCAAACGGGCGAAAGGGCGAACGGGCGAGCGGGCGTTTCATGTAGCGGTCAAAAGGGCCGATATTACAACCCTACATGAAATATGTCATTCGATAGGTTTTGAGACC
The DNA here is from genome assembly GCA_900536415.3 of Caenorhabditis sp. 38 MB-2015. NCBI lineage: Eukaryota > Metazoa > Nematoda > Chromadorea > Rhabditida > Rhabditidae > Caenorhabditis > Caenorhabditis quiockensis. The sequence goes on from LR552554.1 coordinate 10,666, forward strand.
CTGATCAATATCCCGTATTTAAATTTTGCTGAAAAAATCCTCAATACACAATTTTCAGCCCTAAAAGTTTAGTATATATTGGTATAGATAGAAAAAAAGACTCTAGAAAATGATCAAAAACGGGCAAATATCGTGTAGTTCTCTTCGAATATAGGGTAACTTTTTATTCTGATGCTTCTAGCATATCGGTTTTATTTTAAAAAATTTAGAATTATTTGCTGAAATTTCCAGTTTTGTGCAAATCCACAAAAATATTAAATGATTCACGTGGCGAATAATAATAAAACGTTACGTGAGTTTTAATTTTTTTTTCAGATTTTCCAAAATTTAAAGCCAAATTGAAGGTTCTATCATCAAAAATCTCAATATTTTTTTCAAAATTGTCCTCTTTAATGTAAAATATTCTCCCCACCACTCCTCTTTAACAATATACAAATACTTCTTATCAAAATGCGAAGCATCATTCTTTGATAAAAATCAAAATGTCGATTTTTTATTTATTCCCATTTTTCATTTCTCTGACTCATCAGGCTTTCATCTGCCCTTCTCAACCAATTACCATAGATCAGGCCAAATCAGGATCGATACCTTCGAGTTCTTCATCACTTCAAGTCATCCAAGCGAATTATACATGTGATTATCAATTCGTGATTCCTGTTGGATATGCGATCAGCTTCACTTTTTCTACAAATTATAATTATGAAAAGGAAGAAATATCCTTTGTGGATAACTTGAATAGACCATACAGGTATTAACGAAGAGAAGTTGATTGACCCAAGTAATTTTTTGTCCAGGTTAGGCACACCAATGAGCAATTATCCACATTGGGCAGTTCAACCAAGTGCACATGTTTTGATCCGAACAGTCACAAATACTAGCAAAGTTCTTGTTCTGTATCAATATGTTGATAGTGAGTATCAAACCGGGTCAAAAAACAAACATTGTTTTCATCTAAGAGCTCACTGATTCAGAAAATATCAAGAAAATTGAACAGATTTTTAATTGGAATAGATTGAACATTTTAAACCAAACGGGCCACTAGTTGAGCCTGAAATCAGCCCTATTCATGAAAAAAAAATACTATTAAGCTTACTGGCCACTTTTGACTCCATTTGTACAACTTTTTCTCAGATATAAATTTGTGATTTTGAAAGTTATTTATGACATTAACTTAAAAATATTATTCTAATTTTGAGAACCGTAAAATTTATCCAAAAAATAGAACCAAGTTTGGCCCGCTTTGACCTAGTTTTTATGATTCTATTGGTCCGATTCAGGTACCAATATTTCTAGAAACAATAAAAGGTCACGAGATTGAAAATTGAAAATACGCTTTCATTTTTGAGAATAAGAAAATCTGAAATTCAGTGATTCATAACTTTAAACTTTCCATGATGATATCAAGTTGTTCACATATGAACTTTTTTTTTGAAAATGTATCATTAAGTTGTGAAAAAATGACGTATAACTGCCGAACTTTGATAGGATTAAAACTCTTTGACTTTCACCATAAACTCTAATCTAAAATGATCAGCGAATTTTTTCAGTTTCAAAATTCAACCATGTCAACTACGACACTGGAAACGTGTTGAGTCTCTCCTCCTTCCAACCCCAAACCTTCTACACCTTCAACTCCAAACTCAATGATTCAATCGTCCTTCAACTCTCCAAATCTGTAGATAACTTGAGAGCCGCTTCCTCGAATTATTATATCTTCGATGGATCAGATATTACGGCATCTAAAATGATTGGAAGGTAGGCTACTTTTTAAAGGTTCGTATATTACATCCAGTAATTTTCAGGTTATCGGAGTATCTTGTCACAGCTTGCAACTCTACAGGATCATCAATTTCGTTGGTGAATTTCTATAGCACGAGAATGAATGATTTTGTGATTGCAAACGACAAAACTATCATCAACGTTTACACGACCTACACCTTTGCAGTTGTCGCAAACAACCCCTCATATCCTCAACATGATACTAGTTCAACTTCTGGATATAGTGCCAACACGATTTACTGTGTTGATTGTGAAAGTTTATATCTCGAAAGTATCCAATTCTATGCTCATGGATTGGTTCAACTCCTCCCAAAGACACCGACAACAATCGGAGGTCCTTTGATAACCTATGACTCTGACGATTTCCAAAATTCTACCCAACTCCCACAAATTATTCCATCTAAGATTTTCACCGTTCTCTCAACCCAGAATTATATTGTCACCCGGGTTGGTGTATCACCGGATCAATGGTTGACACCATCAGATGGGCGAAAGGGATATATATTTGCACCAAATTCATGGATGGCGCAGACACAATCGTTCTCCTATTATTTTAGTGAGTTTCTTTTTTTTTTTGAAGTGTGCTTTACATCGATTTTTATAGAGTCCTCTAATGACTACAAATATTCTATTGTTTTTGGCACACATGACTTTGACAATTCTACTAATCTTGAAATCAACATTGGCAGAGATTCTGGAGTGGTACTATCAAAAGTGATCAATCAACAAGCTTTTAATTTCAATGACTTCAGTGCAGTTGGATCCTATATGAATGTGACCTATACTGGGGATAATAAATCATACCTATCAATGAGGTATAAGATGGACTTTGTGTCAGGAGGATCAAAATGTTTAGGTGTATTATCGATCTTGGTGACTGTTATGATGTATTTGAATTGAAGTTCAGTTTGCAAATAAACATTTATTTCAACAATTTTTTCAGAGTCGTGAATAACTAGTTGATTTACATGCAAAAACGATTCTTACGTGGAACCTGATACCCATATCAAACCGTGTTTGAATTTCAGTCGTTTTACTTGTCACTAAGATCCAACAATCATCGGGATATCTTGTTCATTTTGAGCATGGCTCACTCTTTCGCCAGTGGTACGAAATAACTTTCCGACATCATTAACGAACTTTGTGAAATTCTACATTAACTTTTTAGACTATCAGGATATTTTCAAACCTCACATAGCAGTTGTATGTATAATCCTGTGGTATAGGTATTTGAAAAATTGTTGAAAACACTATGATTCTTTGCTTCCTTATTAAATTAACGGACTAGAAATATTCAGGATAAAACGTTACCTATAGTCCAAGAGAACTACACGATATTTGTCAGTTTTTGATTATTTCAAAGTATTGTTTCTTATTCTAATGACATCCAACTTCAAGGCTGAACATAGCGTCTTGTGGAGCACGTTTGCCAAAAACTAAATATGAGATGTTGATCAGCTTCCAAAAAAATACCTTCATGGGCTAAACTAGGTAGTACGGTTTTGTAGAAAATCCTTAAAAATCCCCACAAAAATAATTTTCTCATTTTTCTGTCCAGACATCACTAGACCAAAGATTCCACCAATCCAAGCTTGTTGATCTGATCTGCTTCAATATATTTGTTGACACCCTCGCTCCTATTTACATGTCTAACATTTTCAGAATTCCCTAATCACCTGCATCCTTTGGTGTCTTATATTTTGCAACACAACTATTGTTCTTTGAAAGAACACCCTGGAGCTTACAGGAGCTCATAAAATTCTTGATTTTCTGGCTCCTTAAATGGTAAACACACACACGTGGCAAAAATCCTATAATTGTGCATTGAAATATGGCTCTGAATCATAAATATTTTCATTCAAAATTAGCATCCATTTATCTTGTTTTCTTCCTCATCCAAGGCTATAAAAGCTACTGATTTCTGATAAAAAATCTGCAAAACACCCACCCCCACTTGAGTAATTTATGTGGTACAGGACCAAGAAAATTAAATTATGTAGTACTTTTTTGTCGTGACTTATTGTTGCAGACTTTTGTTTGATTTTTTTTCAGCTTTGCCAGACATATGATAACCCTTGGAGACTGCTAGATCTATAGAATAGCCACTGACTAGCAAACAAGCTTTCAAAAAATATGCTGGTCGGCTTCATCACTATCCACTTCGTTGTGTGCTCTATTGGCCTGGTGGCCAATATCCTTCTCCTATGGCTCGCTTTAACCAAGTCGCCGAGAATTATGCGTCCTTGCTCGGTGTTGTTAACCTGTAAAACAATTACCAATTGCCTTGTGGTGTTTTTCGATTTGATGACAATTAACACTGTCAAGGTTGGAGAGTTGGAATTCCATGGGCTTTGCACATATATCAACCCGCATGTTTGCTATATCTCCCATATTTTTATGTTAATCTTCCTTAATCAGAATCTCATCTGGCTCATTGTCAGCTATCTATTCCGCTATTACATTATTTATATCAAAGAGCCAACTGTTAATAGCATGCTATACTCTTCGGGATGTTTGACGATTATCACCTTCTGCCAGGCTTCATTTTGGTTCCTCAACCCGGACCTTATAACCCTCTCCACAGTCTTTATATTGAGCATGATGTCAGTGACCGGAATCCTCATTATCCTAACCTATATCTGGCTCCGTCACTATATCTTAAAATTCATTAAATTGCACGAAGACAGTCTTACCAAAGAGGTCAAATGTCTCAACAAAAAACTTGTGGAAATTATTGATTTCCAAGTCAAAATGCCGATCGTCATTTTCACTGGAACACTCTGCTTGGCACTGCCTTATTATTATCAGCAATTGGAGGTGCTTAAATACGTAGTGACGTTGTCGGTGCTCTGTTATACGTTGACCAGCTCGCTTTGTTATATCTACTATCTTCCACCTTATAAGAACTTCCTTGTGAAAAAGTATAAGGAGATAAGTACTGTGACGGAGACTCAAATCACTGAGATTAAGAAGTAAATGTGAATTAAATGAACCTTATTGAGAAAAAATCCACTATTATACTGTACTTCACTTCTACAGTGTACCAGTGAATGACCTAGGGTGTTATTTTTCGAGCTATGAATGGGCTGAAAATGGTATTCTTCTGAATAGCTGAAAAAAATGATTTTCACGAGTTTGATTTTTTCATAACTGAAAACTTCAAAACAAAACAATTCCACATATACAAGAAATGAAGAGTTTGGACTAACTAGTTTAGTTTCCAGACGCACACGAGTAAAGTAAACAATAAAAGAATCGATCTAGACGCATCTCACTTATTCACCCTGATCACTGACAATGTCACTCGAAATAAAAATAAATATCATTACAAGACACCGAAATCTAACATTCGTAAGAACTTCTTTGTTCATAGAACATGTTCTCATTAAATTTTATTCGATTCTGTTTTATTTCATTGATTGAGTACTTGTATTGAATATTGCGCATAACAACCCTGGGATTGAGTTAAGATCCTGGCTATTACAAACAATTTCACCCCATTTATTACCCATTTATACCCGTTGTTTCTCGATTGTATATTTTTTAAAATCATTGTATATTATGACAAACACGTATTCAATAAATAAATAAATAAATAAATGAATAAACATAGTTTGTTGAAGTCCGAACATGAAGCTATCATCTTGGAAAAATCGGAACATGTCAGGGATTTGTGGATAAGCCTAATTCAGACGAATGTTTTGGGACCGATCCGATCTAGGAGGTCTGTTCCAGATCTTTGTCAACATTTTGGATATATCACAAAACATATATCCTCCGAGATAATGTGACCAACCTTCTTAATTAAACTTCCGGGAATTTGTAAATTTTAGGCATGATCTTCGGCAGAATAAATTTCACATACTTTCAAAAAATATTTCATTCGATAGATTTTTGGGGAATCGAACCCATGACCTCATTTGAGGTTAAACACTGAATATACAGTAACCTGATGTCACTCACTTTTATCAGTTTTTTTAGAATCACTCTTATCAAAACTAAACAAATACGACGATTTCAATTTTTCGCAATATTTTCTTTCTTATCACCTCCTTTAAATAGGTTCAAAAAGATGCTTATCAAGCCACAAAATGTTGTTGCTCCTTCTCCTTTTGCTCCCATTATTTGTGAACTCGCAGTTCATCTGCCCAACCACCCCAATAATCATTGATCAAGGTCTTAGTGGCTCGATTCCATCCAATGGTTCTCGATTCGGAGCATTACCCGCCAATTATACATGCGACTATGAGTTTAATATTCCAGCGGGTTATGCGATTCGTTTTAATTTCTATGCGAACTACGACTATGATAATGACAATATCACCTATGTTGATAACCTTGGAATAGGCTATAAATTGGCATCTTCCACCAACAATCGGCCAGAATGGGCAGTCCATCCGAATGCGCACTTAATTGTCAAAACCACAACAGATACAAGCAAAATACTGGTTTACTATGAGTACGTGGATGGTGAGTTTCTATCAGAGTTCTGTAAGTTGATACTGTTTTTTTGTTACAGTCTCAAAGTTCACACATTATCGACGTGAGACTGGGAACACGATGAGCTTATCATTCCAAGATCGAACTTACTATTCCTTTTATTCAAAGTTGAACGATTCAATAGTTGTTCAACTCTCAAAGCATTGGAATAACTATCGCATCCCGGCATCTAATTATTTCATTTTTGATGGAGCTGATATTATAACATCGAAAATGATTGGAAGGTAACTAGGATATCTCAAAACGAAACCTGGTGGGGATTTCTTGTAGCTCATAGTTCAAAAGCCACTCGGTTCCTTTCTAAAAAACAAATTTATACATGACGTAACGTGGGTGATTTCATTCCCTCAACTAGTTCACGTCAGACCAATGAAATAATGACAGTGACGTCTCTGTGGAGCGAACTTGACCCACTGACTTTCGATCGTTTCTGCAACGAGAACCAGAAAGGTCAATCAAACGAGTAGTTGACAATTGAGGGGTTCGGCTGCACGCTATGTTTTGTGTTTCTCGCTGACGAGGGAGGGTAGGGAGTTCTTTTATTTATTGTCTATCCGAGGTAGGTCATCCAACGAAAAGTAGATCAAATATTGAAAAGTTTCAAATTCTCTCCATTTGACCTGCTACTTCGTGGGCTCAAACTACATATACGTTTTTTCGTTGAATGGTTGGACGAACAATATCCTGACCATCATGATATATTTTTCATACGTCGGAAGTATTGGTGAAAAAATTATACTGTCTACTTTCAGTGTCTATTTATATCGCAAGAAAATATTTTTGGTCAGACAAGACAGTGAGCAATAATGAGAGAATCAGACATTTGTAGATCAGCTGGCCAGCTCTAGTTTTTCATGCCTAGGCCTGAATTAAACATCCATCAAACTACCTTGTCTTTCAGACTCTCTGACTTCCTTAATAATCCTTTCAACTCCACCGGACCATACATCTCATTCGTCAACTTCTATGGAACAAGCTATTCTGACTTCCTCATCGCTAATGACAAAAGTGCTCTCGGTTTCTACTCAACATACACTTTCACCCTCCTTGCGAACAATCCAACATACCCACAAACAGTTCTTAGTTCATCTTTTGGATATAGTGCCATCACGTATTATTGCGTTGATTGTGAGACTTTGTATCTAGATAGTTTGTTGTTCAGCGGACAGGGGAATGTTCAACTTGTTCCACAGGCTCCGACAAGTTTGAATGGTGCTTTGATCACTTATGAGTCTACCGAGTTTAATAATTCGACACAACTTCCACAAGTTATTCCAACGAAGTTTTTCACAATTGTCTATAATGGAAAATATATCGAAACTCATCTTGGAGTGAAGTCTGATAACTGGTTGGTACCATCAGATGGACGACAAGGATTCATATTTTCCCCAAACACATGGAAAGCCGGAACACAATCTGTGTTCTCATATGATTTCAGTGAGTCAAACTAGTTTGAGAAATCTGACACTGGATTTCAGACTCCGCCACCAACTTCAAGTACTCACTCAGCTTCCTGGAACACAACCTAGATGCCAGTTCAACATGTCATATTTCGATAGGAAGCGGTTTATCTGAAACCTATGGCGTAAATTCGACTGATTACAATGACATCAGTGCTGTTGGAACCTTCATGAATGTGACCTATAATGGTGATTATTTATCGAATATCACAATCCAGTATCAAATGAACGTGTCTAACTAATAACATCAATAACAACAGTGACTTATAAATATTTCTAGCACAATAATTGATGATTTTAATATTCAAAAATTGAACGATTTTATGACCCAGGTGTTGACTCGAGAATCTTCGTAGTTGAGCAGGGTTTGTTCGATTCATTCTTTACAGTTTTCTAGAATGGATAGGTGTATAGTTAAGAACCTGTCGGAAATCAAATATGCCGCCGGAGACCTTGATTCCAAAAGCTTTGAGCTATAATTATATTTTTGTTCAACCATAAAATAAACATACATCTCCTCAAGACAAACTTTCTGGTTTAGTCCTCAATTATAAAACTGACACATATGAGTTCAAAACCGATAATTGAGAACATTCATTTTCCTTTTGGTTGTGACAACATTTGATCCAGCCTAAAACAGCAATTTTATTCTTGAAACTCAGTTCATCAAAGTTCACAATACCTATGATTGCTAATCGATAATTCTTCACAATGAACATTGTTGGTAAAGGATCTAGCGCAGGAAATAAGGCTATAGTAATTGATATTAGTCCACTGATTTCTCCCAATCCATTATCGATCAATGTTGATGTGAGAATAACCAACGCTGGGAAATGCATTAAAATAACCGGGATCAATGTTTCAGTTATCAACGCGTAGAATAATTGTTTTTGTAGACGATTGAATTTTTGTGATCTCATTGATTTGTTCTCGATCAATTTGTTAATTTTGCAATAACATTTGAAACCACAATATGTCATTGCTAAGATTGAAGATGTTATGATGAAACACAATATGAGTTCACCGATAAAAGAGGCATGATCAAAGCGGACACTTCCATCAGGTTGTTTGACATACAAATTAGGACCGATGTAAACAGTTTTATCAATATCCCAATCCAAAAAAGTCCACACGGCAGATCTTACACTGTTACTTGTTTCATTGGTAGCTTGCATTGGGAAATATCCTATCAAACTTTGAACAATTCCATAGGTCAATGGGATAACACACCAATTGATAATCCCAAAACCGTCGAACGTTTTCAATAATTCAGATCTGGAAACTTACAATTTTTGTATGTTGAAAAATATGATGCCACTGAGTGGTGTTAACCAGTTAACCAGAGAAGAATCGATCTCTCACCTTGTAGTTTCAGTATTGAACACCAAGAGAGATTAGAAGTGTAAATCTACACTCCCAGTTCAAGTTCTACATTCAAATATTACTTCAGAACTTTATCTGAAGTGTTGCTGCTATTCCATCAAACATCACAAATTCACTAAACCAATTACGCTCTTTTACCAGAACCCAACATGCTCGATTTGAAATTTGACTCACCCGCTAGCTACCAGGTATCTATAGATAAAGTGTAGTGCCAACATGCCCATTGAGAAACCAAATAAACCACACCAGACACATACTAATACTAGTAAAATAGGTCTAGGAACAATGTCGTATTCTGAATGAGACATGACCACAAAAATCGAACCCGTTGAAAAAACGACTGGTGAAACAATCACGTCTATAATAGAATAGAATATCTCGGAGAGTGAGATGAATAACATCAAATATTTATACGATCCGATTTGAGTGGGAGATTTGAAAATTATCAGTGAAGTTAATATACCATTTAATAGTAGAGAAATGATAGCTACAAGGGGTTCGAATATTTTGATAAAGTTTTTGAATTTCATTTGTGAAATTTATGTATATATAGAATATGGCTGTTTGATTTCTAATTATTCACAAGAATGTAGGAGTGAATTATGGTAAAAGTATTCCCCAGAGTGAACAAGCTATTTTAATAAGTCTCATGATTTTTTGAACATTAGAATATAGCAGAAAAAATATATTCTAGACATGGTTTACATCAGATTTTGATCTGAATCTTGATGCACTTACTCATTGTTCTCATATTCATCAAAAATTTATATATCAAAAAGTGCATCAAGATAATAGGAATCGAACATGGAGGGTTTTTTTTTCAATGAATTTGAAGATGTGTGTTCCCAATAATCTTGAAATAGTCCAATGTTCCATGTGTCCTATTATAGGAACTCGATTTCAATGAGATCAGAGCTGTTGGAACCTAAAATGTGACCTAAAATCATGATAATCAGTCTTACATCACAATCAAATAACATATTTCTTTATCTAATCAACATAACCAATAAACCTAAAATATAAAACATTTCTCGTTTACAAAAATTAATCGCCTCAATATCAAACTTTACAACTGCATACGACATAGATGTATTCCCAGTATACCTGACTTCCATGAAACTTCCTTGTCTTTGATGAAACCTTTCAAACAGACTGAAACATTTATAATTTGACCTCAACCAAGAGTATTTTCTTACTTACTACTCCTGATTATCTGGAAATGGTCCGGTGCGAAGGGTCAACATCTCGTCGCTCCTAAAACTATGGACAGATTGGACGCTTATATTGAAGTTGAATGTTTGCTCGAGGTCTTCTGGAAAACATGGAGTGTTTTAGAAGCTAGAGAAGAAAGAGAAAGATGTTACCGAAGGTATAGTTGAAAGAAGGTTTCGCGTTGGGGTCCCAGATTGATGGTGAATGTATGATTCCTCTTCGACCATTGTAAGGTACCAACCACTTGCTCTCTGGAAAAAGGAAATATCTCTCTGTCTCTCTGTCTCTCTGTCTCTCTGTCTCTCTGTCTCTCTGTCTCTCTGTCTCTCTGTCTCTCTGTCTCTCTGTCTCTCTGTCTCTCTGTCTCTCTGTCTCTCTGTCTCTCTGTCTCTCTGTCTCTCTGTCTCTCTGTCTCTCTGTCTCTCTGTCTCTCTGTCTCTCTGTCTCTCTGTCTCTCTGTCTCTCTGTCTCTCATGATAAACTCACTGCTTATATCCGATGTATCCACAGTCAACCCAATTGCAGAATAATGATTAATTATAGTAAACATCCGAGTTGGTATAATCTGCGGAAAGTTATAATCCGAATGCTCCATTGCTGTATAATTCAAAATTGGTCTCATCTGATGACTTGGTGACAATGGTTGCACCTCGATAAACGCCTTCTCAAACGCAGTTCTGAATTTATCAAACTTCAAAACATTCCAATAAAAACCTGCGCAATCCGCGCAAATCCACGTGTATGCACTGCTCTTGTTGCTCGAATCAAATAACTCTCCAGAAGTCTGCTGATTCTTCGACATGAGAATGGCTTTATATTTTGTGAATCGTGAAATAATCGAAAAATCATTGCCAATAACAAAAGAGGTTGATGGCGCATTATAGAGATTCACAAAGGTGATATTGTTGAAAGTAGAAACTGCAGGCTTCTTAGCAAATTTGTGCAACCTTCCAATCATCTTAGATGACTTAATATTCGGCCCATCGTAAACAAAGATCTTCTCTAGATGTGGATCAAAGTCCTGTGTACTCTTTACAGCGATATTGATTTTTATAAGGTTGTTAGATTTGAAAGTGTAGATGGTGTTCTTCATGTTATTGAGAGCGAAATATTCGCCAATGGGTAAAATTTTTTGCTTGAAACGTTTCTGGATATTAACGAACTCGTAGATGGCAAACATTTGACTGGAATTGGTGACTGTTTCAATGAGAAGTGAGGCAGTTGAAGACGCCGACCATTCATCGATATGTTGGTTGGGAGTAGGGATGCTGGAAATAGGAAAAGATCGTGAGAACCTCAAAACTGTGATCTATACTCTGTATTTCTCTACCGTCTACTCCAGAGGTGAGTAGCCTAATCGGCTCTACGACACGGCTCAGGATGAAAATTAATAATATAACTATATTAAACCTGTTGGGCCACGGTATATGTTGTATTCGCCATTTGCGACACGGCGCATTGACCAAATGGACTATCACATTCTCAGATCATACATCATGGAAGTACATCATAAGAACAACCAGTTTGGTAGGTTCTCACTAAACACCAGTGGCATTCAACACAAATAAACTCTGAGAAAAGACTATCATCATCAAATCAGAGCTAACATAATTAGGTTACATCGACAACATGTGTAAGTAAGCTCGAGATCGTCTTGAGTGTAGTTTGATCATCGCTGGCCTGTCATCCGTAAAGTCCCAGTCATGACATATTCGAGTTATCTCTTGTGATCCTGAAGTGATCTCAGTACTTTCTCTCGTTCCCGATCCTTCACCTTACATATATATATAGAATTTTCAAAAAAATATATATATATGTCTTAAATATTCGTTTTTTTTCGTAATAGTGTTACTTGTTCACCTGAAGGCAAAATTCACTATTTGTTATTATTCAATACTTTACCTGACCATAAAAACGGTAAAAATGTGGTCGATAAAGTTTGAGGCCAGACGGCTAGACCCTAGCTCATCCCACAAACAAATGCGCGTGAGGTCTTGGGTCGTGCGCGTCAGATTCGGTGTTTACAGAAAGAGTGGTTGCACAGAGAGCGAATTCAAACTTCAACAGTTTTCGGTGCAGCCAATCAATTTTCGGGAACCCCGTGGTCTGTTTGGGAGCTCTCTGAACTAATTGGAAACTTGATAAAAATTTTTAGAAATCCCGTGAGTTAAAAAAAAATCCGTGTTCAACTTTGAGCAGATTACCCACTAGCTCTTATTAACTCAAAATCAACGTGATTCAGGACTAGATTTGACAAGTTTTAATTGATTCGATTTGATTTTTCAGTATCCTCAAAAATCACCTAACTTTAAAAAAAAACAACTCACACCACATGTTCACCCAGACTATTCGTAAACACTATTCGATCCCCCAAATAACTCTCATAATGTGTGCTGATTGAGAAATGCAACACAAATCCTGGTGGTATATAAAAATCATACGAGCAATTGTAGTTTGGTGGCACAACTGATAGACCAACCCTTCCATGCGGGATCACACCCAACGGACCATCATCCAGTGTTATCACTCGATCCGGACAAACTGAAAACATCCCGTATCAGAAGTAACAAAGAAAAAAAACAACAACTCACCAAAAAACTGTGACGAAGCTGCACCAAACTTTGAAATTGAAATTGAAACAAACAAAAAAATGACGCCAAGCCACATGGTCCAACACGTCAGACATGAAATTGTTTTTGTTTTTGTTTTCTTCAGGCGGGGGTGGGAGGCTATACATTTTCAATCATGATGAGACCAATGAGACTAGATCTAAGTCTGCAAAAAAAATGATGGAATGGGTGATTGGTGTTTGAAACATCATTGCAAGAGATTTTCCGAACCATGTGGAGAGGTTGCGGGTTAAATAATATGCTGACACTGCAAACACTCTGGCGCACAATTACGGCAAAAATGAATTTTAAAATATTTTTATTTTGAATATTTTTTGTAAATAATATTTTCATGTTTCGAGAATTGGACTCCAGTTTAACAAAAGAAAAATGGACAATCCTTTGAAAGGATTCATTTCCTTCAATGTCCAAAGTACATTTCGAACTCCAATTACTCACTTCCAGTAGTTTAGAACATCTAATCAAGCACCTATTCATTCCCATACTTCCCTTAACTTTTTTATTTTTGGCGTTTTTTCTCTCGTCACATGTTTTTCTCACTTTCAATCCTCGGAGACTCGCCCAGTTCTATTTAAAATATCTTGATCAACAGAACACACCATTATGATGTTCGCCTACCTCACCCTTCACGGCTTCGCTTGTTTCATTGGCTTGGGTGGCAATCTCCTGTTACTATGGTTGGCGTTAACCAAGTCGTCAAGAGTTATGCGACCTTGCTCGGTGTTGTTAACCTGTAAAACTATCACCAATTGTTTTGTGGTGTTTTTCGATGCGATGACTTTGAGTACAGTTAGGGTTAGAGAAGATATGGATGTCGAGGTAGAATACCATGGATGGTGTACATTTATTGAACAGCGAGTTTGTTATATCTCCCATATTTCTATGTTAACTCTATTGAATCAGAACTTGATCTGGCTCATTGGCAGTTACTTATTCCGATATTACATTATCTATGTTGAAGAGCCCACTGTTAGTAGTATGCTGATGGCCTCCGCATTACTATCAATCACCTCACTTGCCCAGATTATTTTCTGGATATTTAATCCATTTCTTCAAAAGTTCTCCACAATTCTCATAATCACTTTATTGGTACTCACTAGTTTTCTAATAATAATCACCTATTTCTGGATACGAAAATATATTCTAAAATACATTAAACTTCATGAAAGTAGTCTTACCGATGAGGTGAAGAGCTTGAACAAAAAACTCATTGAAATTATCGATTTTCAAGTCAAAATGCCGTTTCTTATATTCACCGGAGCTATTTGTTTGGGACTAACTCATTTTGCTGAGCAACTGGAGGTTCTGAAATATGTGGTGACTTTGCCATTGATATACTATACAATTAGCAGTTCAATGTGTTATATCTACTATCTTCCTGCTTACAAGAATTATGTAGCGAATTGGATTAGTGAAAAATCTACTTTTAGTGTTCAGATGAATGATCAATAAATAGTTTGTATATATTGTTGAAAAATGATCTAAAAAAATAATAGTTCACGTGGCCGAGATGTTAAGAACCTTCATTTTCAATTTTTCGAGAATAATCAAGTAGGTCTCTTGTCCAGAAAAAAACTAGTGAGTTTGTCGACAAAATGGGACCAGCTCAATGGAAAATAGATAAGAATGTGAGAGTAGAGACGCAGAGAACTAGAATAACCAATTGTCAACAGAGCAAGTTTGAACCACACATTTTTGATCTACATAAACCTCAATGCAAAAAATCTTGTTATCGAGCCTGGTTGAGACCCTATCCCTACATTTTTCACGAAAATTTCCGACAGATCAAAAATACTTCATGATGATCGGGAATTCGAACTCCATAAGTGTACAAATTTCTGTTAGCAGAATAAAAAATTCTGCTCTAGATATTTGATCTTATGGATACATGGTTTGACTGATAAAACATCGTTCTAATTTTTAATTTTAAAAAAATTTCTTAACCTAATTAACTGTTTTCGATAATTTGTTATTGATTTCTGCCGACCTCAGAAAAATAATAAAAACACCTTTTGACATAACCAGTATCCCCCCTTCCAATCCTAACACATAGTTCAACTTGACATGACCTAAATAACTGTCTGCGTCTCTCAACTTTCAATTTCTCTCCATTTCTCCCGAACAGAATTTTTCCCCTTCTGATGTTTTTCTTCTTCTTCTTGTTCATCATCTAACTATTTTGCAAAAATGTCGATCACTGAAAAAGACCGGGTGGCAATTGATGAATTAAGAGAGGCTGTTAAGGAACATGTAAGTTTGATATACACCTTGGGAGAACTTTAATATCCATAAATAATGAATTGCAGTTGACACCATATTATGACACAGATTTCAATCTTCTTCGATGGTTGAAAGGTCACAACTACAATCTTGATGTGATCAAGCCGAAACTCATCAACCATTTGATATTTCGCAAGTCGGATTGGGATTTGGACACGTTGGCGGACAAGCCGAGAAATCATCCGGTGCATAATCATTGGAAGATTGGGTTGACTGGCGAGTCGGGAATTATACCCAATACTATTGTGAATATCGAGCAGACTGGATCGAATGATTATTGGGGAATGTTGAGTTCGTATCCGACTAATGAGATTTTGAAGTGAGTAAAGGGTGAGCCATGGTCGACATCCTGAGTAAACGATCCCTGGTTCGGTTCCCTCTCAAGAAAAAAAAATTGTCGCAAGATGGAATCGAACCTTCGTCGTTCGCTCAGCAGACAAGCATGCTAACCAGTCGGCCATAAGTACACTTAACACTAGTGTACTTCTCTCGGAGAATATTTCTGCGCGTTAGTCTATTTTTCGGACCTGTTTTAGAGGCTAAAGAAGTAAGACCAGAAATGAAGGGGCCCGAGAACACGGCCCGGGCTTTTTCAAAAAAGGCCCTGCCGACGTGGCTTCCCAAACTTGGCTTTAGACGACCGAAAAAGCCTCTCCCGGGCCGATATAAGCGGATCGAAACAGCCTGAATCTAACCTTGTTAAGTCTAATTCGATCGGACCTGGTCCAAGATGTTTATAAGGATCCATAAAACAACCTTGATGTCTAGAATCTCAACATTCATTTTTTCTATACAGGGTCCCCATATGGCCCGATAACTCGGCCCGTTTTTCCACGCCGAACTGGGTCTATTCAAGAGTGATTTGGACTGTTACATCTATGCTGAAAACCCCCTCACATCAGGTTGAACTAGGCTCTAAACACATATTTTTCCAGAGCTCGAGTCCATGACTTGGAAAGTATGTTACGCGCAGTTATGGAGCTCGAAAAACAGACGAACCAACAATGCTCCGTCGTCTATATCATGGATCTAACCGGCATTAAAATGGACACCAAACTAACCACTTTGCTCTCCGGCGGACTTGCCGCAATCTCCGCATTCATGGCAGAACACTACGTCGAACTAGTGCACAGTTTTGTTCTCGTCAATGTCCCCAGTTTTATCTCAGTTATATGGTGAGTTAGTCCCTTTCCCTTTTGACTTGTGATATTATTAGTTGTTTACAAGGACTTTTTGCATTGTATTCGGAGAATTACTGTGGCTCCAATATATTATTAGTTCTGACGTTGTACCTCAAAGTATATTATTTGTAGTGTAATGTAGTGTGAAGGGGAGTACTGTATGTTATTCCAGGACTATCGCAAAGCCGATTCTTCCGGAAAGAACTCGCAACAAGATCAATATCCTTAACAGTAACTGGAAATTCGATGTTTTGAAAATTGCGGAAGGCCGTTGTCTCCCAACATATTGGAATGAAGATGAACTTGATGGAGTGAGCTCTAGAGATTTTTTCAACAAAAAAAAAACCTGATGAATAATTTCAGCCATTTCTAGCACCGATCGAAAAATGTGTGCCATTCCCCATTGAACAATACTACAAGGGAGGTGTGCCAAAAGAGGCGAAATTGTTGAGCGTTGGACCTGGGAAGACTGGAACTGTTGATATTGAAGTTACAGAGGTGGGGGTATATCTGTATAGTTCTAGAGACATTTCATTATTTTTATAGGGACAGACATTGTCGTGGGAGATCCATACGAATGGACATTTTGCGTTTGCGATCTATGATCAGACCGAGGTTGGAAGTGGAGATGATCTGAGTGTCTATAATCGAGTTTATCCATTGTTCAGTGTAAGTTCTCATTGAGATTGGGCTTATAATTTGACCTATTGGTCCAGAAGTTGTACCTTATAAATACAGAATGAAAATTGACCTCATTTTCGGTAAAGATCTAATTAAATGGACTTTATGTTTGAGCCTTACAGGTGGATATTTTTGAACGCTATCCGGTTTTTGTTAAACCGAATTTTCAGTGCGCGAATTTCAACTAGAAAATGAGAAACCCTGTACAAAGGTGATTTTGATGGCTAGAGCCTAACTTAAGATTTATCAAGTATGTAAAAGATTTTGAGAACACTAGAAAAAAAACGAAAATTTTGGCCCGCGAAAACAAAAAAACTAAAAATATTTTTTGAGAGACACAGACT
This sequence comes from Caenorhabditis sp. 38 MB-2015, assembly GCA_900536415.3. Lineage (NCBI taxonomy): Eukaryota > Metazoa > Nematoda > Chromadorea > Rhabditida > Rhabditidae > Caenorhabditis > Caenorhabditis quiockensis. The sequence goes on from LR552554.1 coordinate 28,116, forward strand.
AACAAACAACGCAGCAGCGGTTGCGCTGCGGCTAGGTAATAATTAGAGAAGTGAACGCGACGCAGCCGCGCTCGCATGCCCCATTGACTGATTGGCAAGAAAAGTGTGAGATTTTTCAGGTTTCAAAAATTAATTTGAAAAATTATTTTACAACATAAATAACATTTTTCAATATTTTTGGGCAAGTTCAGAAAAAAGAAACTGTAAAAACGTCTGGAAATTCTTCATTTTCGTATAAAACGAACATGCTAGAAATGTTCAGGATGAAAAGTTACCCTATAATCCGAGAGAACTACACGATATTCGTAAGCTTTTTGTATCATTTTTCGAGGTATTTTTAAAAATTTCCAATCCGAACTTCAAGGCTGAAAATTGCGTATTGAGAATCGCGTTCGCCAAAAACTGAATAGTGGATGTTGATCAGCATCCAAGAACCTATAAGATGACATAGATCACGTCAAAAATCACCAAATTTTTTCAGTTAGTTTGCCCAAGACCAAAAATCATGATTGTTCACCTTTGATCAGGTCTAGGTTCCAGTAACTACTCAATAGATCTTATCTGCAATTTGATTTTTTTCCAGTCACACTTACCTTGCAATTTAACTGGAACCAGGTTGACTAAAAAGAATTGAAGAAACAGGGTCTTTTGATTTTTGATCAGGAAAATTTTCAATGTTCTGAACTTTTTTTCAGAAAATCCCTGGTCCTACTTTGGTCCCATGTGTTGATTCGATCAAATGCCTCGCTTCTGGAACTTATCGTCTTTGGTTCGGCAATCAGCATGCCTGGTTGCACACGCTTAAAGTCAATTACCTTCTCAAAATTGAATAAATAATATTTATTTTCTCGAAGAAGCAATGAAAAGAAAATGCCAACCCGTTTACACAAAAATTCAATTACATTCCCGCCCAGTGTGTGTGTGTTTTCCCTGACACTACGCTGCTGCTATTCGACAGGCGTCACATCCTCCATTTTCTTAGTAATGCGTGGTTGTTGAGCCGCGTCGACGATACAATGCGATGTTTGGGGGAGTTCGGCAAAATTCGAAATTTGACTATAGCTGGGGGGTGGGGGATAGGGTGGTGGGGCGGCGAGACCGGGAAGACCTTGGAATTGACGAGGGTCGCGGAGAGACATGAGAGGTGCCGCGTATGGGGGGACGTAGACGGGGTAGAGAGAGGAGGCGTCGGTCGACATTACTTCAGCGTAGTAACCTGCAATAGAAGAGTTCGATATGCAGGTTCTCTACTGTATCTAAACTACAATAATCCACTTACTTGGCGGGTTTGGCTGCGCAACGACGGCGTTCCTCGATGCTTCCGGCGGTGGAATGTATGGTACATCTGCTACTGTCTCCGATACGGATGTGCTTATTGCTCTGACTCGACGATCGCGACGACCTTCACCTTCACGGCTGAAATCAAACCAGATTTAGAGCTTATTTACAGTAATCTTTTTTGCTCTCATGAGAGATGTGATGAAAATTGGTAAAACCTATAATTAGCAAACGAGTGAGTGAGTTAGTAAACAATCATGATTAATGAAAAAAGAGGGAGAAGCAGCGTTGTTGGAAGCGGAAGCTATCTATAGACGGTGTATCAATGAAAAACTAGGCCATATTTCATATGAAACCAAGCCATATTCTAAAGGAGTCGAAATCATGATTTAGAGATAAAACCTGGGCATATTATAAGGAAAACAAGGCCGTATTATTAAGAAAACTAAACCAGCATACACAGGAAAACTAGGCCGTGTTATATAGCAAATCTAGGCCATAAAACCCAGGAAAACTAGGTCACATCCTTTGAGAAAAACTAGGCCATACTTAATGAGAAAACTAGGTCATGTCACTTCGAAAAATAGGCTTATTCTCTTAAGGAAACTAGGTCATATCACTTCTAAAAATATGCCATAATCTACGAAAAAACTAGGGTTCTTCTTTTCAAAAAATTAGGCCACATACCTCAAGAAAACTAGGCCATATTAATTCAAGAACTAGGCCACATCCTCCCAGAAAACTAGTTCATCTTTCTGTTGGAAAACGAGGTCATTTTTTTTTTTCAAAAACTAGGCCACATTCTTCAAGCAAACTAGGACTTTTCACTCTAGCAAACTAGGCCCCCTTCTCTCAAACAAAGCCATATTGCTTTCAAGCCTACAGTGCGTCCAATAAAGATAGGACACCCCTCTTTTTTGAGGATATTGGAAAATTAAGTGCCGATAGAAAAAATCTGTAAACGCCAATCGCTTTGGCATGTGAAAAAACCCCCGGGTGCCAATTTTGGTGTCATTTGAACATTCCGGTCTATGTCAGGCTGAAAAACATCAATTTCTGACCGTCCAATAATGATAGGACACCCCCACCAAAAAATGAGTTGTTGCTATTTTCTGTTCCCGAAACTTATCCAGATACTTTAAAACGCCCTTTCAACTATATTTGAGAAGTTATCATGATTTTTTTAAACGTTTTCGTCATTTTACTGATCCAATATCCTGTAATGTTGCATAAATGTTCGGGTTCTGTAAATAAAAATTAGATCGACTTCAGAAATTTTTTAATAATAATTTTCTGTGTTGTTAATTACTATTTTAGAATTTTAGAAGATATTCGGGCCGAAATCTTGAAAAATTCGAACATTTTTGGTTGAATTGAATCGAGTTTTTTCCTACGTTCTAAGCTGACTCTGCATGTCTTGTTTTATTGACTTATAGCTCAGAAAAATTAGGTTATTTCACAGAGGCATTTGACGAATCAGCTTTCTGATAAATCAAATAGAGCAAATAACACAATTAAGATATAATTTGACACCTGTTCCCATCATTTGTTGGCTCAAAACCATGCAGAGTCAGCTCAAAACGTAGGAAAACGCTTGAAAACTCGATTCAATTCAACCAAAAATGTTCGAATTTTTCAAGATTTCGGCCCGAATATCTTCTAAAATTCTAAAATAGTAATTAACAACACAGAAAATTATTTTTAAAAAATTTCTGAAGTCGATCTAATTTTTATTTACAGAACCCGAACATTTATGCAACATTACAGGATATTGGATCAGTAAAATGACGAAAACGTTTAAAAAAATCATGATAACTTCTCAAATATAGTTAAAAGGGCGTTTTAAAGTATCTGGATAAGTTTCGGGAACAGAAAATAGCAACAACTCATTTTTTGGTGGGGTTGTCCTATCATTATTGGACGGTCAGAAATTGATGTTTTTCAGCCTGACATAGACCGGAATGTTCAAATGACACCAAAATTGGCACCCGGGGGTTTTTTCACATGCCAAAGCGATTGGCGTTTACAGATTTTTTCTATCGGCACTCATTTTTCCATTATCCTCAAAAAAGAGGGGTGTCCTATCTTTATTGGACGCACTGTAGGTCACAAAATCTCGTCAAACTAGGTCATGTTCTTTTCAACACCCCACCCCGTCAAACCCATATTAACTCACTTCATCATGAAAAACGACCTCAACAATAAAACCACTAGAAAGAATAGTGCGAAAACGATAAGTGGCGCAATCACGATGACATGGGACATGTCCATCAGAACATTACCACCAGAGATTCCAAATACGCTGAATCGTTGTCTATATCCTGTAAACTGAAGAAATCTTGTGAGCTATAGAAGAGCACAGAAATAGAAGACGTCAAAAGGCAGCAATAAATGAGAGAAGGAGAAGGAGAAAGAGGGAGGGATTGTATTAGGGATACAAAAAATCGTCATTTTGAAGGAAATTACAGAAATTTTGAAGATATTGATGTTTGAGAGGGAAGAGGAGAAGGGAATTTCGGGTGGAGCAAGTTGAGCTGGGATTTTTGAGCTATTAGTGAGTCATGGCAAAAAAGCAAATCGGCTGAACTGATTGATATGAAAAGAGGTTCAAAAAAATTTTAATAAGGGTGGACCTTAGTGAAACATACATAGTTTGGTCTGAAATGAAGTCAAGCCGAAAATATGACTTGAAATGAACACTAGGATCTGACCTAGGATCCAAAATAGTGATCAGTTAGCTTCTGTCCTGCGTTAAACATACCAAGAACAAGATTTGGGAGCTAGTAAGAACCTGGTCTTCAATTGGACACCCCTCATCTTGAGATGCTGAGCCATTTTTGGGCTTGAAAAATTGGTTAGTTGAAATATCGATCATTGAATGAACTTGTGAAAAAACGGGTAAACGGGCAAATGGGCAAGTGACGGGTAAACAGGTGAATGGGCTGCTTTCCCAAGACGCCCGAACACCCAAATGCCCGGTCGCCCGTTTTCACAACTCTATTCTAAACTTAATTTAACCAATAGATAAATGAAACTCTTTGAATCTGACCGAATTCGATGAATTTTTGTTAAGCTTTCGTGTTGTTGAAATGGACTAAAATATTTATAAACTGGTGAAAGTGTTAGTTGATGCTGTTGATTCAAGGTAAACTTCTAGAACTATAATTGTTACAAAAAAGTTCACCTACAAAAACTACCCAAAATCATAACATCATTTCAATAGAATCAAAATAAACTTTTTTTGAAAACAATAAAAATAGTGCATGTTTTGAATTAAACCGGTATGCGTCCTCAACTTTGACCTTTTCAAAACAAAACATACATAAACAATTTGAAAATTTAAAGCTTTGGTTTCCCGCCAAAAAACTCAACGTCACTAATGGGGTGATGCAGATGCTAAAAAATGTGCGTTTTTTAAATTAAAATACAATTCAGGAAAATCACGTTTAATTATTTTTTACATAGGAAATGTCATTTTTTTTGAATTAAACGCTCGTTTTTTTGAGGTTCCTGCATTGTATTTTATTTTAAAAAACGCACATTTTTTAGCATCTGCATCACCCCATAAGACAATAATAGCATTTTCAGCTGTTGAACAAAATCAAAAAAACATTCCTTATTCTTGTCCGGCTTCCAATCAATGACGTGAGAGTCCTTTAGATTACTGTAGACATGTAAATACCGAAGGGAATTCTTGTTTTTTGTGGTATGAAAATGGTACGGTAGTGCCCTTATAGATATAAAAATAAAAGATGTTAATTGGACCTATGGAGAATAGAAAAATTGAGAAAAAATCGAAGATGATAATCATGGGGTATATATGTATAGAAATAGAAAAAGGAAAGAAAACGAAAAATAATTGTTACTAGGGTGAGATTTGTAACTGGTGAGAATGTTTGTTTTCTATCTTTATGTTTTTCTAGCGTCATGTGAAATGTTGGGGGTCTAGGAATAATTGGATTCTGCGAAAATTTGCAGTCCAGGTGTGTTCAGAAATCGATAAATCTAATTGTTAGTTATTATATGGCGGTAGTTAAAAAGGTCGACAATCAAGTGATATATGTTGAGTAAAAATGAGCAAGACGTGTTTGGTTTGAAAGCAGGTGGTTTTTAAGAGGAACTGTTTTGTGATTTGGTCGATGTTTGTGGGTGAAGCTGATTTGAGAGTTTTCAACGGTTAAAATTGTGATTTTACACATTATTTGCTCACAAGGAAGTAATACGAGGTTGTCAGCAGGCTTCGAAACGGAACCCATGTCATTTTATGAAGTTTATCATTCTTGTCAACATGGTGCATCTAACTGATGCTGCTGAGCTCCGTGCGGAAAGCTGAAATGTTTGTTCAAAGTTTGCTCTATTTTAAATTATATGTTTCTAGTATAGTGAAAGTACTGAAGGGTTTTTCAATGAAAATAAGGCTGAAAACGAGAAATTTAGATACAGGATGTTGATCAGCATCAAAAACTGCTTCGAATGACATAGCTCTTTATCAAAAACAAGTTAACAACCTTGTGGGGATCTCTTCAAAAACTGACCTACAAGACATTTGAAATGTGACTCTATAAAGTAAGCTCTGGAACGCAGATTCTTGTTCAACATCCCGATATATGTATCATTCAAGATCAATAGTATTGTATGAAAAATCTAGGGTTGCAAAATCGGGAAAACGGGCCCGTTACATGAAACGCCCGTTCGCCCGTTTGCCCGATTAGTATCACTTTTTGTTGCAATAACGTTATAAACAGTAATGAACAGTAATAAACAGGCGAAAGGGCGCGGGCGTTAGGGCGTTAGGGCAAACGAGCGCGGGCGAAAGAGCGAAAGTGCAAACGGGCGTTAAGGCAAATGGGCGGCGGGCAAACAACGTCGGGCGAACGGGCGATTTTTTACAAGCTTATAAAAAATCATGCGTCCTGTTCTTTCTATTCACACGTGACGCCGAACCGCAACACACATTGAAACAAGTAATCAAACCAACAAGACTTATTTAATATTCTAAATCCCAATAACCAAATTTAATTTTTTTTTTTTTTTTTCTGTAATTACAACATAGTGCCTAACTAATATGAATTTCTGTTGGCTTAATTCTCACCTTTTTAATTGTCATCATACATTTTTCTGACTCCTAAAATAAGAAGAACTTTGCCCAAATTTTATTATACTGGGCGCCACTTTGTGTTTCGATCTAGCATAACCAGAAAAATTGTATTTTTTCTGAGATGTGTTTGGTTGAAAAAAAGTGTAATAGTTTGAGAATCATCTATTGTCCATCCAACCAGGTCATTCAATGAGAAAAAGGTATATGTAGTTTGAACCGGCGAAATAGCATATAAACTCGGGGAAAAATCGGCAAGCTTGCGACAGTTTGTCGCATACTTGCGGCAATTTGTCGCAAACTTGCGACATTCGGCTGTCGCAAGGCTTGCGGTGTTCTTGCGCCAATAGTCGCAAGCTTCGCGACATCTAGCAGCAAAACTACTGCACGGCTTGCGACACCCTTGCGCCAGAAAAAATGTGTCGCAAGTTTGCGACAAGGGAAAAGCCTTGCGACACGTTTGCCGTTTTTTCCCCGAGAAGTTAAGAGAATTCGAAACTTTTCAAAATTTGATCTACTTTTTGTTGGATGACCTGGTTGGATGAACAATAGTGGAATTACATAACACCAAGTCATGACAACAAATTCTAGAAATTCAAAAACATGGAATACTTTCTCATTTAACTAGTAAAACTGTTATTATCAATGGAGCACGTTTGACTGTTCGTATTTCAACTAACAATTATTTCAAAAAACGTTATTGGAAAAACGTGATTTTTCAAGAGAACCAAGTCATGTAGACACTTCTAGCCATGGGAAAAACAACAGAATCGCGTGATTTTTATTTTCGGTGATCATTAGTTGAGCTGAAAATGAGAATGACATGAGACTACTATACTACATTACAAAAAAGCTTTGAAAATAGAATTTGCAAAATGCGGCATCAAAATAGTTTACAACAATAAATGCAAAACCACACAAGTCTTCTTTGGCTCAGTTGGGAGTTGTTTTGCCCATCATTCGGAAGGTCGCGAGTTCGAATCCTAACTTGGCCAGAGATTTTTTCTTTTTTATTTTTTCTTTTTTTTGATGAAGAGATAGATAATTTTCGGAAGATAAACAAACAAAAAAAGAGCCTAATCCTACTAGAATGAAAGAACTCAAAAATCTTAAAACCTGCTAATTTGTGTGTGTTTGGCGTGGTGAGAAATAAGAATGAACATGAAGAAGAAGAAGCAGAGAGAGAAATCGACAAGGTAACCAAGGAAACTGGCGTTATATTATTATATATCTATATATTGTTTTCTTATGAGACAACGAAAAATGAGACCCCGGTGATATGTATATGTGAATTCAAATAACAAAACATACATCTAGATAGGGACTGGCTGGCGGGGTAGCTAGCAGCAGCCAAATAACATGTTATTATTATGGCTGTGCAAATGTGATTTAGGTTTTATGAATGAATGAATGGGTGAATTGAGAAATGTTTGATGTTTCTGATGACTAAGGAACAAATCAATAAGCCACATGGAACTCCAAATTTTGCTCTCCAACCAACCAAACTACACACTATGGTTTTTTTGTTGATAATCAAGTTATATTCAGGAAGTAGATATGACGTTTTTGATAACTTTTTCATATAGAGAAGGTAGATTTCTGACCGGTGAAATTAGATTTTTCGGCGCCGACAAATAAAGTTTAGTTATGTGACTCATGGAATGGATTAGTTGGAACTGAAGTTTTATATGTTACCTATTTTCAGTTCATCTAAAAATAGCTATCCACCCTGTGATTATTCTTTGATCACTAAATATGATACCCAAAAAAAATATTGTTTATCTTTAATAATTTTGGTTCATTAAGAAGGAAGCATGTTTTCATTTTTCGTTGAACACCTACACACATTGGTGTTGATGTTGATATGTAATTTTGCTTCTGCACGAGGAAAATGTAATAATCCGTGTGAAGAAGGAAATGAATGGAAGTTGTGAAGGGAAGCACGTCATGATATTGACAGTAGTGCTGGTAGAAAGTCCGATCATGGTCGTACTTATAGATAAATCTATCAAAATCGAATGTGGTCTATTGAGAAAGTGATCATGACCCAGAAAATCGATATGAGTGTTTTAAAATGGATCTTTTTCTGAAGCCTGAAACGTGTTATTAGAAAAAAAATTTAAAAATATATATTGTTTTTATGCTGATCAATATCCCGTATCAAACTTTTGCTGAGCTCCGCACGGAAAGCTGGAAATCGAGCTCGAATTTTGCTCTAAAAATGTGAAATATCTCTTCAAATTTGTATGTTTTCAGTAGAGTGGAAGTACCAAATGGTTCTTCGGCATGAAAAGAACGCTGGAAATATCTTTTTATTACAAAAATCCCGCTGAAATGAGAAATAAACAAGTTTGTAGAAAATGCAAAAAAAAATGTAAACAAAAACGTGAAAAACTATAAAATTTGCTTTTATTTTGCGTGAAAACATTATTATTTTACAGAAATGTTCGAATTTTCAGTTTTTTTTTCTATTATTCCAAATGTGTAGAGAATGAAAAATTACACTAGATCCAATAAAGTTTGTGTAATTTCTTTTGGTTTTAGCATTTTTATTACTGTTAATATATTTTTGATCAAAACTGAAAATCTCAATTTTCAGCTTCCTGAGTGGAGCTCAGCAAAAGTTAGACGCAGGATATTGGTCAGCATGAAAAACTGTATCGATTGGTATAGGTCTCATTTCAAAGTCCATTAACGACCTCATGAGTTTACCTCGTTAGGATTAGAATCAGTGAATTCACTCTTCCAGGTCGATGCACCATGTAAAGAATCAAAAGTGATTCATCCTTAGGCTTAGATATTTCACCTTTTTTAGCTTAGGTTTAGGCTAAAAAATGTTACTCTCACAATTAGTCTTAAAAATAGGTCCCAATAACGAACAGATCATGTCAAACCACGTCATGTCAGCATGCAATTGACGAGATTGAGAGAGACGCAGAGAAGTTCTCCGAGAGAAGTACAACAGTGAAAATTTCCATGGCCGACTGGTTAACGGGCGTGTCTTTGAATCGA
>LR552557.1:0-35572 GCA_900536415.3 Caenorhabditis sp. 38 MB-2015
TTTTTTTTGATTGTGGGAAGAAAATATGTAAACCTGACGAATAAAAAATTGTTAGAAATATGTGAAAATAATATGTTTCATTTGGTTTTTCTGTTTTCATCATGGATGAAATACGGGATTTTGATCAGCTCCTAACAATCTATCGAATGATGTACATAAGTGTTGTAAAAAATCCTTTGATTCTCAAAAAAAAATCATATTACTTTGAAATAAAACATGTTTTAATATCCAAACAACAATATCCAAACAACATCCATTTCCCAATGCTTTCCTTTTTCCAGTTGTGCACTCGGTTTCGATTTGATTGGTTCCGAAGAGCGAACTTGTCTATCGGACGGCAGTTGGTCAGATGAGCCGCCGATTTGTGCAATTGACGTGGCTTTTAATAAACCAGTCAAACAATCATCCGGCAATGTTGTGTTGACACTTGGAACAACTATGTGCACTATGACTAATGATGAACACAAATCTTTTTGGTGAGTGATGTTGAAGAAAATGTGGCCTCTGAAATGTTACAACATAAAATCAGCATGTGAACGAGGAATTTGTATTTCATATTGAATTTTCAAAAAAGTCTGTTACCTGAATATAATCAATTAAAAAAGAGGCATATTTTACCAGCTTCATTTTCTCAGATTTTCAAAGATCAATTTTCATTCAAAAAAATATGTGGTCAGTTTGAACCCGTTTTTTTGCTGTATTCAGCCATTTTTTGATATGTTGTAGCCTGCTTTGAGAGTCAGTTCAGGCTCATTTTTAGGATCTGGTTAAGAGGTCACATCCGAATTATCTCCACATTATATTTGTTCATTAGAATCAAGCAGAAACGTACTTTTCTTGAGTTCAGTTAGGCTTGTTTATTATATTAAAATTATTTCAAATCGAAATCTGGGCTAGAGTCAGACATACTTTGAAATTTAATACAGGTCCTTTTCAAGGGGTTCTTCAAGGTTATTAGTGTCAGGAGTTCAGTAGAGCTATTTTCGTGTGGGATTTTTTAAAGCCAGCTTATAAGTTATACATAGTATGAGAAGATTTTTGATAATTTAACTTACAAGGGAACCACATGAGGGTGTTAACGGACTTTTATAAGGGACCTATGCCATACAGTTTTTTATGCTGATCAACATTCCGCTTCTAACTTTTGCTGAGCTTCACACTGAAAGCTGAAAATCGAGGTTTTCAGTTTTTCCCAAAAACATATCAACAGGAATAAAAATGCTGAAACCGAAGGAAATTACACAAACTTTACTGAATCTGGTGTCATTTTTTATTCTCTACACATTTGAAATCTTCACTGGAAAAACTGAAAATTCTGAAATTTCCAAAAAAATTTATAGTTTTCACGCAAAATTAGAGTGAATTTTATGATTTTTCACGTTTTTGTTGACATCTTTTGTTTGCACATTTTTCAAACTTATTTTTCTCACGTTTCAGCCGGGTTTTCATGAAAAGTTAATATTCCCAGCATTATTTTCATGCCAAAGAACCCTTTAGTACTTCTACTCTACTGAAAACATAAGAATTAGAAGAGATATTTCAAGTTTTCAGCGCAAACTTTGGGCTCAATTTTCAGCTTTTCTTGCGGAGCTCAGCAAAAGTTAGATACAGGGTGTTAATCAGCATGAAAAATTGTACCAGATGACGTAGGTCTCCTTTCAAAGTCCGTTAACGACCTCATGAGGTTCCCTTGTTAGACCTGTTTATAAGGCATGCAACGTGAACTAGTTTTAAAAATCAATTTTGGCTCACTTCCAAAATTAAATATGACAGATTTGAAGGGTTCTTCATTACTGATTTTCATGTTGAAATGGGTTAATATTGAGAATTTTCATAGGGTTTTTTTTTCATGGTTCCACTTGTTTCTATGAGTTAGTATGAGGGAGTTTCCTATGATAAAACTAAGTATTTTCTAAATTTTAACCAACCAACAACAAAAAAACAGAGGTACTTTTAGTGTGAATTGAGGAGTATTCTATCTGACCGCTAAATCTTCTGGAGTTATTTTAAGGTTAATTTTGAAGGCAAATTTAAATAGTTAAGGATTGATAAGACCCATTTTGAAAACCAAGTCACACCTTTTATTTTTTTCAGGGAAGTGGATCTTCTTGGTGAATATTCTGTTCGATCAATAAGTATTCGACTAGGTCCAAAATCCTCGCCGATTGTCGCCGTTGAAGCGATTCTGAAAAACGGGATGATTCAACACTGCATAACCGATTCATCTCTTTTCACAATTAATTCAACCACTTCAATCAGTTGTTCGTATGACGAAATATCGCGAATAAGAATCTCGGCAACGCGGCGACTTCATTTGTGTCAAGTCAATGTGTATGCTGTGAATGCTGGTGAGTATCTTGAGACGAATCGAGGCGGTGGCCCTTATCAAAACACAAAACAAAACAAGTGTCGAGCGCATTCCTTTTGCTCAAAAACGCGCCATCTCAAGTGGGGGGCCTTGTTGTTTGTTTTCCATCCTGGAATAGATGCTTTCTTTTAGTCTCACCTTGGCAATGTGCACAAAGTCAAATGGAAGTGATTGGGGTGTTTGGTGGAATGTGCTATGCGGCGAGCAGGGATGAGCAAACTGATTGGTTGGGGGCGCAGAGAAAGTGTTTGGATCGAGGGTCGACATTGCCGTTGAGGATTGATGATACGACGAGGAGAGGATTGAGATCAGCATTAACAGCGTCGTCGACGGCAAAAGCTTTTTACTGGATAGGTTTGTGGAAATGACATATGGGGGTAGTCTTTTCGGGTTACTGTAGTTCCCGATTTCAGCTAAAAGATTTTAAGATTTTAACTAGATTTTTATGAAGAGATAAATTTATTCGTGAGGTTATTTGACCCGTGGAATTTGATTCTGACATGAAAATTAACCAACAGTTCCTAAATAATATGACTTTATGATTAGAGCGTATATTATCGATTGAAGTTCATCTGACAGAACCAAAAAACATCTTTGAAAAATTTCCAAAATTATTTTAGTAATTATTTATCTAAAGATTCCTTGTGTATTCCTTTTTTCCAAAGAAATTAAAATGAAGCAAAATTAAATTACTGTAGATCCCACAGACTTGTGCAATTGTGCGTCGATTGTGGTGTTTTGTGAGTATGGTATATAAAATACAGGAGCTAATATTGAATTCTTATGTTCATTGTTCTGAATGAAAAGCAGAAAAAGTTGAATTGACCGCGCAGAATTTTCTGTTATTTATTATGCACCAACTGTTGCTCACATGGAGGTTGGTTTAGTTATTAGGGTCATCAAAAACGGTTTTCTGACCTAGAAATTTGAAATGTTTAATTCCTAGGTCACGTGAGCAAATGTGCTCCAATACATACTAAATTTTTCTTTTTTTTTCCAGAGCTTTTTATGAAAACCGAAATCGGCTTGAAAATTCGAATAATTGTTTATAAAACACCACGATTCATTAGAAGTTGTATTCCTTTTTTCCAAAGAAATTGAAATAAAACAAAATTAAATTACTGCAGATCCCACAGACTTGTGCAATTGTGCGTCGATTGTGGTGTTTTGTGAGTATGGTATATGAAACACTAGAGCTAATATTGAATTTCTATGTTCATTGTTCATAATGAATAGCAGAAAAAGTTGAATTGACCGCGTAGAATCAAAGAAGAAAACATATTTCAAAAATCTCATTCAACACTGATTTGCGCGTCAAATGTAGTGTTTGTTGTCAGATACAGTACTTTCATTTAATCTGAATTTAATTTTCTTTGGCAAAAGAGATACAACCTTTCATGAACCTTGATTTTATGCAAATATAATTGTATCTTTTCAATTCGATTTCGTTATTTAATGAATGCATAAAAAACCCTGAAAATCTCATTTGCATTGGAGCACACTTGCTCACGTGGGCTAGAAATTTAAAATTTTCAAATTTCTAGGCTAAGGTTAAGTCAGAAGGAATCTTCAAAGACATATACACAGCTGAAAATGTTTTTAGGTTGAGATAAACTTTTTCGAAAATTCTCCCAGAATAAAAAAATTTAAATCATGTTTTCAAAGTCGCTCAGACTCAGACGACGTAAGCCAAATTCTCATCGTGTTTGCAGACAAAACACACAACTCGACGAAAATATTCACCAATCGTAGGTAAATAAAGTAAATTATTTGTGACAATGGAACGAACAAACTTATTTCACTGATTTTGAATTTTTTGTATCGATTTTCCAATTGATTAGGTGTCTTCAATTGCGCTCAAATTTTTAGTTGCTGAATTCACTGAATAACCTTTTAAAAAATCAGACTGGGCCAAGTTTACGTAAAAAACGTAGGTTCTGAAAATGAGACGAGTTTGGTCACTTTTAATCAGCCTGAAAATGAAATTTGAATAGTGCATACGCACAGTGAAAAAAAAATTATTTTTTCTTCAGAAAAAATTAGTTACGGACTTTCCCAAAATAAAAAACATGTTTCTGCAAAAATGGGAGGAGAATGTCGCGTCGTAAAATGGCAATGGTCCGCACACTTAATATACGCTCTTGCCGCACAGTTTTCGGGAGAATATTTTTAAAATTTTTAAAATATTTCGTGATATTATTGCCTAAATATCCGAAAACTCGTTGATTTGGTGTGGAAAATAAAGAATATACTTCGATTTATAACCAATACACTGATATCTTTCTCCAAAACTGTTCAGATTACACATAAAACGTTATTTTTCCATTTTTTGCCAAATTTTGTGCAACATGGAATATTGTTTCTGTCCGGTCGTAAAATGTGCCAGTTTATGTTATGCCAGTCTCTCCCACTTCCCACAATGACTTCTTTTTGCCTTTTAGTCTTATTTACACTCAACTGGAACAAGAAAACAAAAAAAGTCAATTTTGAATTTCGCGCAATTGTGTGCAAACACCGCCTTAACAAACCGCCTGTGGCATACTGAAATAATTAAAATTTATTTAATTAAAGTTTCATCAAATTTTCAATTTTTTCTGTTCCACATGAAAATGAAACATATTTATAAATAGGTCAGTCAGAACATTTTCTAGTTTTGACCTGATTCCTATCGAATTAAACCTAACTAATATTCAAACCCTAGTTGAAAAAAATGACTAAAAAATGATTGGCAGATAATATACTCATATTCACATATTCAGGAGCCTCTTCATCTCTCACCGAATGGCGTTGGGTGGATGGCGAATCCGTGGGCGACCGTGCCGACTGGCCATCATCCGCCTCTCCAACCCCCGCCCTATCCGAAGCTGTCCTCCTCGCCCGTCCACTCGACTGGAAATGGGTGCCCGCCTCACAAACTGCGTGGAACGCGTTCATTTGCCAATCCAAACCCAAATTCTGCACATCTCCCGGTGTCGGCGAATCGACAAAAGTGACCTTCTCATCGCATTCGTATGCTATCGGCACTTTGTGCTATTATTCATGTGATGCTGGATATGAACTACATGGGGTGAAACAGAGAGAATGTGCGGAGAATGGAAGATGGACGGGCAGTATTCCCAATTGTTATCGTGAGTTTTTTTTATGCGGAAAAATATGTCATTCAATAGAAAAACTGAACTTTAAAAAACGAAAATAAATTTCACGCAAAATTTTATTATTATTTATCACGTGAATTTTTGAATCTCCGCGTTATCACAAAATTGTGATTATTTTTCAAGGTTTTCTATTGTAGGGTTGAAATTATTAGACCATTGGAAGAGCAACCAATATGGCCTAGAAACCCTAATAATACAGTACTTTTTGAAAAATATCAAAGAAAAATAGGTTCTTGCGTTTTCTAGGCCACTCTCTAATTTTTTCGTATTCACAATACATACCTTCAAAGGTGCAAATTTTCGTATTGAAAATTGAGTTAGCAAAAACTGAATACAGGATGTTCCAAAAATTTATCACATGATTAAAAAATTCAATTTTTTTTTAAACAATTTTTTTTCACTGCCACGTGTAAAACTTCATGGATTAGTTTTTTTTAAAACATTTTTACGTGTCAAATTAATCATACGTATTTTTAAAAAGGATATTTTTCTATGTCCTACAGCAGACCAACAGTTTTCTTGATTACAAACATGTGCTCCTTTAAAGAGAGTTTTCTGGATTCACCAAAAAGAAGTTGTGCAAATTGTCGTCACCGTGTGAGCGTTAAGTGTGTGCACAACTTTTTTCAAACGTAACAAGAACGTTTGCAATAGATCACACTTTCTCGCTCAACGAAAAGCGTTATCGTTTTTGTTGTTTTTTAATCGACAACTCCTTTAAACAAATACAGTAGTTTTAACTGGTCTTCAAATTTTTTCCAAACTCACGCCTCTTCAAAAATTATTTACTGGTTGTTTCATTTTTTCTGTTTTTTAGTTGGAAAAAATTAGAATCAAACTCACTTTTTATCCGTTTCGGGTATTTAAATTTAAAAATTGATAGTTTAATTTCTGAAAGTACTATAACTCTTCATTTTCATATGAAACTAATGTTCTAAAAATGATCAGGATGAAAAGTTACCCTAGCTTTTGATAATTTTCAAGCAATTTTTCTTTTCCAATTAAAACTTCAGGCTGAAATTGACCTATTGATTGATGATTGTGTTTTGTAACATTCGTTTTCAGCAGAAGAAAAACTCACTTTTTTTGAAATCATAGTTGCCTGTTTTTTTTTCCAGGTCGATCTTGTGGTGCAATTCGTTCTTGGAAATATGGCCGAACCAAACTTTTAAACAAAACAACTCTCTACCAAAGTGAAATCGAATACGAATGCTCAATCGGTTGGCATCTCTCCAACTCCGCATCCCGTTCCATCCGTCGAACATGCCTCGAAGACGGCACTTGGAGTCATCGAGAACCAACATGTGAAATGGTCGATTGTGGAAGACCCCAAACAATAACCAACGGAAGAGTCGATGTGGATTCAACTACCTACGAATCCATCGCAAATTATTCTTGTCATCAGGGATTTCGATTAATCGGACCAGAAACTGCAACATGTGGAGATCGAGGGGAATGGCAACCTTCGATACCATTTTGTTATGATATCGCAACATTGCAAGAAATCAAAGGAGCCGCATCGCATGAGCATAATCATCAGAATAACAACACTGATGGCAACATTGCGCTGGCTATTCTAGCTGTCCTGCTAGTTGGCTGCCTCGTTGTCGCAGTTCTGAAGTTGTCTCGAACATCCGTGTCGAATCATGATCTATCAATATCTCGTGATAAATTGAATAGTTCGAATGCGGCGATTTACGCGACTCCATCTATTCAAACACCATCTCATGCCGATTCTGTTATTTATTATGCACCAACTGTTGCTCACATGGAGGTTGGTTTAGATATTAGGGTTATCAAAAACGGTTTTCTGGCCTAGAAAATTTAATTGTTTAATTCCTAGGTCACGTGAGCAAATGTGCTCCAATACAAACTAAATTTTTCTTTTTTTTCAGAGCTTTTTATGAAAACCGAAATCGGCTTGAAAATTCGAATAATTTTTTATAAAACACCACGATTCATTAGAAGTTATATTCCTTTTTTCCAAAGAAATTGAAATAAAACAAAATTAAATTACTGCAGATCCCACAGACTTGTGCAATTGTGCGTCGATTGTGGTGTTTTGTGAGTATGGTATATGAAACACTAGAGCTAATATTGAATTCACTAGAGCTAATATTGAAAACGGTTTTCTGACCTAGAAAATTTAATTGTTTAATTCCTATATCACGTGAGCAAATGTGCTCCAATGCGAATTAAGCTTTTCATTTTCATGTTTGCAAAGCATCACGATTCATTAGAAGTTGTATTTCTTTTTTCTAAAGAAATCAAAGAAAAAAAACTAAATCTTCCCAGGTACCTCCTCATCTTCTTCAACTCCAACAACTGCCAAATGGAAACATTCACGTCACTCTGCCAATCGGTCGTCAAATGCGTCCATCTCTTCCAATTTTCTCCGCTTCAATGTCACCAACACCATCGCAGATACTCTATTCATTCGATCATGAACCAATCTATGACATACCTCCAGATAATAATAATACAGGTAAATTTTTTCATATCGATTTTTTTCGAACGCGGCGAGACTCGATCTATATGCGCCTTTGAATTAGTTCAAAAATTACAACGCAATTTTGCAGAACATTATATTTAAATGATTAAAAAAAAACAAAAAACAAAACGCGCATTGTTTAATGCAAGTTTTGACATTCGCCTTTAATACTTACCAAATACTGTGTATGTTTGGTCTCACAACGAAGAGAAAAAAAATGGTTTTCTGGTTATTCACACATTAATTTTTTTGCAGAAAGTATGTATGAAAGGATGCCTGATCGACCAGCTCCTCCAGTTCCAATTCGAGGTGAAAGCGGTCGAAATATCTACTAATTGTAAAGGGTCGAAATACTTAACCGAGTGTCTCTAGATATTTTATTTTTCTTCATCTTCCAACGGGTTTCATATTCCTAATTTAATATTTTTTTAATTTCATTGTTCTTTCATCAATAAAAATATAAATCATATCACATTATGGTATCGCAGTCATTTCGATTTTTTCGCTTTCTTCGACGACATTTGGACGAAGTAGAAGAGGAGAATCGCAGGTGGAAGCGAGGCTCTGGAAAAGGAGAAACTCATTGAATTGGCTATAATGTTGTATATAGGTTGTGAGCACAACAAAATACGACTAATCTTTGGCTTTTTTCTTGAGCGAGAAGGAAAACACGTTTTTTTTTGAAATTTGTTATTTGACACAACAACAACACTCTAATGACATTTACTATTAAACATATTATAGGAGAGTTTCTATTTCATACTTGAAACTGGAAAACTCTCCATGTCAGGAAATGACACGTGATTTTTATTAATTTTCAAAAGTAGATCCATTCAGGCTGAATTCGTGCTTTATCAAAAAACTAGAGGTTGTTGAAAACTTATGTATTGATTTAAAGGGACACACCTATTTTTGAAACAAAAGTTTGATCTGCTATCATGTCATTTATGCAGCGTCCAAAGCTGGGAAAACAAGAAAAAACGAAAAAAATGAATAAATCGTATTTAAAATCGGTACCTGCATATCTTACTGTAAGAAAAGCCGCCAATTTGAAATTCGAATCTAATTCAAATACCTTTATAAAATGTGCAGGTTTTTGAATGTGAACTTTTTTTGTTGAGCTTTGGAGAAAAAATCTCTCGTTTTCTTTCCAGCTTTGGATATTGCATTTCGTGATTGCACACAAAACACACAACTTGACAGGAATTTTCACAAACCATAAATACTCACAACACATTTCGTAATGGAACAAACAAACTTGTTCATCTGATTTTGATTTTTTTTTTTGGAGAATTACTTTTAGGTGTCTTTAAAAATAAAAATCAATATTCCTTAAATACTATAATATAAGAGCACCCCAATTGGGTACGAAGAATGAGAATATCTCGAAAACCACAAGAGTTATCGAAAAGTGATCAATCACAAAATTGTAGACCATGTCAAAATCTTCAATTTTGTAATTTACCGCTTTTCGATAACTCTTGTCGTTTCTGAGATATTCTGATTCTTCGCAGTCGCGTTGGGTACGCTTATATTACAGTGTTTACGGTTTCTTAAATTTGGATCTTAAAAATAACCATTTTTGAATTGAAAAGGTAGGAAAAGTCAGAAAATATCGCTCACCTGTGCATCAATAGCTAGAATCATATGAGCCCGATCAATTTGCTCAATCTCCCTCACAATTCTCTTCGGTGAACAACTACAGTACCAACTGAGAAAGCTTCGAATATTTGGGAATTCACGAAGAGGTCGCCACTTTACAATACAAACTATCGTTAATACAAGTACAATCGGAATTCTGAATTAGAATAAGAATGTTTTTTTGTTTAATTTTCTAAAGAACTTACGAATAAACAATGAGAAAAGAGACCCATGAAACGTCGGCATTTTGTGTTGATATCTGGGGATAGAAATGCATCACATCTGCAAAAAAAAAACACCAAAATCATATATTCTCCCATTGGGGGCCAACAAAATATATATAAGTGATGGCTTGTCATTATTTCTTCTTTTTTTTTGACCTTTTTTGCACCCCATTGAAACTGGAAAAAGCAGCGACGAAAAAATGTCAATGAATAAATTAAAAGATGGGCGCATGGCATGGTTTTATGAGTTTTTTCAAGTGATCTCTTTTTTTTGTGCCGCGCAAGAAGAGGCTAATATTGCGCAGATTAAAAATAGAAGAACGCGTGGATCTTTGGTGCGTTTCAGAAGTGAAGCACAATGACATTATTGTGTGGTTGCTAACCTATAAAATTTTATATGTCTAGACTAAACAGATAGAGGAAATCTTGATTTAAAATTGTCACGCAATTCACGTCATATCAGATATTGACTGACGAGATTAGAAAAAACAAAAGCTGAAAAAATTTTCTAGGAATGTATCACATCTTCTGCGCAAGAATCGCTACCAGTTTTTGAACTTGAAAATAAAATTTTCGAAATGAAGAAATAACGATTCCTGAGGTAGTTTTACACCTAGAATTTCAACCCAACATTAAAAATCACTAAACCTGATTTTCAGAGAAAAATCTTTGGATTATCAATAGATTGCTGAATTTACAACCTCCGTAGAGAAGTCCAATTTGGAGAATAAATTTTCTACACTAAAAATTCAAAACCAAAAAATTGAGCTTGATTTCTCTATTCAGAAAAAACAATTTATTCGCACTACGGTTTGTGAACATTTCTGTGAAGTTGTGTGTTTTGTATGCAAACACCATGAAAATGCAGCAAATTTAGCGCGTCTTAGCGACTTCTCGGAAAATCGAGAAAATTTTGAAACCATATCCCACACATTGAAAATTTGTGGGAAGATGAGCAAAAATGTTGGGTTATTTTAAAAAAATGGTTTCCAACTGTCTAGGTCTCTTTAAATATGAACTTTAAAGGTGAACTGCGACATAATTGCATGTTTTGTTTCGAAAAAGTTCGCGTTCTCATTAGAATAATCCAATTCACTAAAAAATTCAAAAAAAAATTGGTGTGGGAGCGCCGAACAAAGCAAAAATAAAACCTGTGTCTGCTATGTCTCAATGAGTTATGTGTGCTCTATCGAAATGTATTATCTTTTCTCTCTCATTGTTCTCAACACACATTCACCAATTGTACGTAATGTTCGGTGTTTGCAGACTTTAAAGTATAACGACGTATTTTTGCGGATCATACTTTTGAACTATTTTGCAGCCCACCTTTAATGAAGCACGTGCAATTCGAAACCTATTCCACATGTGCTCTTTTAAATATCAGAAATCGTTCAAAATTCAACCACGCTCCATTGCTAACTTCCATTTCTTTTCTCTGACCAAATAGAGGTTTCGAAATGAAACAAATTACGATAGGTAAGATTTTTATACTTAAAAACAGCCACTGAAACATTGTAGACCAAATGGAACAGAGGTAAGATTTAAAATAATTTAGTTTTCTAATTCTTCTTTCATCCCACATTCTTTTTAAATTCAAAATGTTTGTTCGTATAGGCCAGACCTGGGGCAGATCAGAGAAATACCGTAAAACGTAAAAACGTGATTTTACGACTGCCAAAAAGCGTAGAAAAACCGTAAAATTTCGTAAAATAATTTCTCAGCCTGTGAATGAAATTGAGTTCATGTATGAAAAAGGTAAACCGAAAAACCATAAAAAATTCAATTTCCAAAAAAAATCACGCAAAGTCTTCGGATTATTCTTGGGAAACTTTTTGAAAAAATTAAAAATTTCCGTTTTTTTCCCAGAAAATTTTTTGGAAAATGAACAATTTCATGGAAATTTTCCTGGGGAAAAAAATTAAGGCAAAGTTTTTCGTAAAAAAAATTTTACGGCTCATGTTTTTCGTAAAAAACGTAAGCTGACAAACCCGTAAAAATCGTAAAACGTAAAAAAGCCCAGGTCTGGTATAGGCCACAACTCAATAGCTAACACGCGCTCCATTGATAATCATATTTTTGAAACCTATGAAAGAATTTCTTGAACTCTTTGATGTCAGAATTGATTTCTGCTCCAGAATCTCAATGTCACAAAAACAAAAATTACTGATGACAAAGTTAGTCGTATCAAAATTAATTTTTTTTTTCATTTCAATGCATTTTTTAAATTTGAACTTTTTTTTCTAGATCAACTTATAACCCAGGCTGTGATTCAAAACTTTTGCTTGTGAAAAATTTCAGAAGTTATTTTCAGGGAAAGTGAAGTGAGAAACATTGAAATATAGAAACGAATGA
The DNA here is from genome assembly GCA_900536415.3 of Caenorhabditis sp. 38 MB-2015. Lineage (NCBI taxonomy): Eukaryota > Metazoa > Nematoda > Chromadorea > Rhabditida > Rhabditidae > Caenorhabditis > Caenorhabditis quiockensis. The sequence goes on from LR552557.1 coordinate 12,232, forward strand.
ACTCTGGATAATAAAGTGAAATTGAAGATTTTCATCATAAACTGACATGAAGCACGATTATCCATATGAAAATGAAAGAATTTTCTGTTTCGTTCAAATATAATCATGAGAGCTTTTTAAGGTTGATCTCATAATCTTTTTCTGTTATCACATAACTATATTTTTGTAATGAGAATCTGAAATCTAGTGGAAATTTCAGTAGAACTCACTAATAATTTTTGGAATTCTTAATAAAAATGAAAAAAAAAGAACTTCTAAGATTCTATAATTGTTTCTTGACATGAACCTAACAACGATTTAACATCAAGGCTAAAACTCTGACGAATTTTGAAAAACAAAACTAGAAAAAAATCAAAAGAAAAAATGAATCGGTATGCGACCCCAGGATGATATATGTGTTTGGTGGCATTTTTTCTTCTCCTTTTGGTGGTGTCACCCTTCCCCCCGTTGGCTCCGCCCCATTCATTCTAAAAAAGAAGAGTGAGCGAGAAAAAAAGAGGAGAAGCAATTAGAGAAGCTCTTTTCTTTTCTTTCTTCTTCTCCTTTTTGTGAGTGCCCTGATTTCTTTTGGCGCTTTTGTTTTTTTCAGTTTTCAGATCTAAGAAGAAATTAAGAAAAGTGGTAAGAAGCGGCTAATTTTATTATTTGGAGCTACATGTTTTTTCAAAAAAAAAAAAAACGGAAATAGGAGGAGACCAAAGAAGCGATGAAGTTTGCTCAAAAAATCCTGAAACCCTGCAAAATAAACTCTGCCAATAAAACAAAATATGACGTTTCTTTTTCAATATCAAGCTCTGAAAACAATGAAAAAACTAATTTCCTTTAATATATATATAAAACTCACAAATGACAAAAAACTACGCAGATAAAAAAGGGAGGGGATAAAAAGTGGTTGAGCTCGGCAAAAAAAAACTATTTTTTCATTAAAAAAAATTCCAATGTCAATAAGCTCTCCATAATATTAAAATATAATATAACACATGTATGTAAATATAAATTGAAGCAAGCGGTCACAATAAAACTCTAGATTAAATAGTTAAAAATCAACAAATAAAACTTACCAGTATTGAAAGTATATGACTTTTTATTAGTATGTACACAAGGATTACATTTGCGAATCTGGAAAAAATGAAAAGGTTTAATTACATGAAGCAGGATCTTTTACTTTTCCCACGATGCTCATAAATGTGCATCGTTAAAATTTTCAAATGTATAAAACGTGTTACACTGAATTTCAAACAAAAAGGCACATAACTTTGAAAATGGAAAAAAAGTTACTACATAACATAGAACAAAAAATTGTCGAAACGATGAAGGGGTACAACTTTAGCTTAAAATTATGAACCAGAAAGATGTCCGCCAGCTTGAATTATATAAAAATGTTCTTTTTGAGATGCTCGAAGGAGTCTAAAACGGACAGTTCTGAAATCTTATAGTAGTCCACAACGTGTTTTTGTTCCGTTTTGTTATTTTTAATTTTTTGAGCAAAAAACTGGACTAGAAGTTTAACTTTCAGTGGAAAAGGTATTAAGAACTAGACATTTCCACATTGAAATAAATTGATAATCAGTACAGTCGATAATGTTTACCGTTCTGGGTTTCAAAGGAACTTTCAGATGAGACCCACGAATCTTCGTAAATCAACTCACCTATGTTTTACTTTTTCTTTCTCGAGGATTGTACAGTCAACCATGCACCTTTACTTTTTTCTTCCTTCAAATAATCAATCATTCCTTGAATTTGTTTATTGAACGGTGGCAGGAAATTTTCGGGGACTTCCTTCAAATCCTGGACACATCCTTTTCTCTATAAACTTTTAAAATTATGAATTGAAAGTTCGAATCTATCTCGACTGACCTCACAAACATTTATGTTATGATTAAGTGTTTTCCAGTATGCTTCCATAACAATTACATAATTTCGATATTGATAACCTGCTTCAATTTTCTCGCAAAGTTTCACCAGCTCGCTGTTTTGTAATCTGAAATTTCAGACGTTATCTAAGCAAAAAACCAATCTCCACTTACAGCTGATAGTCCTCTTCAACAATATCGTAGCTTCTTTTAGCTGTTTCCAACTTCTTTTTGAATGTGGCCAAATACGTTTGAATTTCTGGCGAATAATTAGATGGCGAACATGATGATGATCGTGGTTGGATCAATCCAGAAGGCGGACTGAAACATCAAAATTCACTTTTTTGAAAAAAAAAATCATTTAAATTTACGTCAACATCTCATTCATCATAATTTTATATCTCTTGAATTCCTCATCCTTTTCCTCCAAGATTTTTTGCAACTTCGCGATATTTTCGACATGCATTTGATTCGCCTTTCCCAGTTTGATATTCTCATTTTCCAAACTTTCGAAATTTTTCACTCGATCTTCCAATTTTTTCAAAGTTCCTTCTTTATTTTGCAATATTCTTATTTCATCCTCCAACCGCCTGAAAATATGTCGATAGAAAATTTTTTAAGCCGGTTCAAGGTAGCTTACTGATTGATGGTTTTCGAGTTTGCGCACATTTCTTCTGATTTTGCGAGTTTAGCTTTGTACTCTTTGATAGTTTCGTCATACAGTGCTAACTTCTTCTCCGTATCTACTTTATGAAGTGAAAGTCTGTGAAAGTTTTTTTTTTCATTATTTTATAATAAAAAACAACTAACTCCATGCTTTTCTGAAGTTTTTCCCTCTCTTCATTCGCCTTTTCGATTCGTTTTTCCAATTTATTTATCGTTTCAGCCTTTGTCAAATTTTCTTTTGCTTGTCCTGATAATTCATCAAGCCGAATTATCAAAACTGGTGTAAATCTATAAATAAATTTTCCTTCTACTCCGAATTTCAAAAAACATACTCTTTGAAAAAGCGTTCAACCAATCTCAATTCTCTCTCATCAAAATGCACATAATTTTCAAAAATCTTCTTTTTCGCAAAGTCCACACATCTTGTAACTATTTCAGAAGTATCAAATCTTTGAATCGCTTCGATTTCTGTTTGTGTTGCGCAATGTAGAAGTTCAAAATTCTCATTCTCATCGGCGCTGTTGTTCTTGAACTTCTTTTTTAGACAAGATTTCGATGGATAACCAATGGATGACTGGATGAAAGAGCGAGGAACAACTTCACGAGTAAGTTGGAATAAGCTTCGACGAATATTTGAGACTGGTTTATTTGGAGGAATCATCTGAATAATAATTGGGAAGTTATATTTTTCATTCCTACAGATTAGACAACAAACTTTTTTAATCAAGACAAGACCATTTTTCACTCCAATTTGGAAATAATCAACAAACGTCCTAGAGAAAATAGGAACAATGTCAGGGTCAGCTTCGACTAGCTGCAAAAATAATTGTTATAAAGAAACAGATTATTTCAGTTACCCTTTTGAGATATAATCGATCCTCCTCGTTTAAATGTTCACCAAGAACGCCTTCGATAATCTCCTCGAATTCGAGAATATCGATCTCTTTATCATCGGGAATTTCGGCATAGTACTTTCTGAAAAATTGAGCTTTATTGAACGAGTAGAAATCATAGAAAAAAACAATTATGTGAACTTGAGATATTGGAATACATAGAATTTCCGTCACTTCAAAATCTATAGAATTATTATTGAACTGCATACGGATATACTTCTAAATACATCGATCAAATTCCGGGCTGGTTAATTTTCATAAATTTTCGTATTGAGAAAAATCTGGGTTGTGAACTACGGTTTCTAGATGATTTTTAAATCTCAAACAGATAATAATTCTGGTTTTCTCAAATTGAGTTATCAATTTTTTTCACATCGATACGCTCTCCAACTTACTCCAAATCTTCGAGTAGAAGCTCGAAAAAATCATAACCCAGCAATCGTCTCGGTTTGAAAAATGGACCTCGCCTGGTAGATTCACACGCCAAATATCGACCAAGCCGTTGTTGAAATATTCTCCAAGTATAATCTTTTCTCACAATATAATTAATCATTGACTGGAAACATGGCAATCTGGTATCCCAAATAACTGCACTCGCAATAGCTGCCAATTTTGGACCAGTATACACTTTATTTCTCAGATGCATGCAGATTTCTCTGAAATTTGTAGCTTTAAAAATTCATAAGTTTGGAGCTCTCACTCGATTCTCATCTCCAAAAGTGTCAAAAACCCTTCAACTTCAGCGGATGTCGGTATATCAAATTTTCTGCCTAATGAAGTATCCTCAACTGGTTTTGTGAAGCAAAATCGAACATTCATATGTTGACCAATAAGACTATCAAAAATTTGAAAGCATCCAACATCACCCGCACAGATCTGAAATGGAAAGATTTTTTTAGGAAACAGTTTTTGAGTTTGAAACCTTCTCCAAAACATGCAAGTCTTCATCATCCAACTCGTCCGAATACTTTTCTTGTATAAATTCTTCCAATCGGCTTGTATTCACCAGTTTGTCATCATTGAACGGTTTCAATTTTCTGTAAAAGTTCTTCTTTTGTTCGAATATTGAGGATATATTTTTTTTTACATGAACTCCCTTAATTTTTGACAAAACTGAACTGGACTTTTACGATCATTCGCAGGTTGAGCAAGTTTCTTTGGAACGAAATTTTCAGGTAGCTGAAAGAACACAAAGTTTTGCAAAAAGTTGTTGGTAGAAGCTCACATTTCGGAGCAACATGTCACGATATGTGGCAGCTTTTTTCATTTTCTCCTTCTGCTTTTTCAATTTCTTCTTTTTATTACGCGAAATCTTCTTTTCTTCACCAACTTCGATGCTAGTTGTAAGCGGTGGAAATCTGAAAATATCAGTTTTTCAATGTAGAAGCAGTAAAACTTTAAAAAAAAAACTTACTCCTCAACTTCTCCTTCTTCTTCTCCTTGCGTTTTTTCTTTCTCAACTATTTCTTCAACAGTTATTTCCTCAACTTTTTCGGAAAATCGGACTTTAGACGGAGTTTTCTCTTCAGTATCTGGCCTACGAACTTCATCCGTCTCATCAACACCACATCGTTCTAATTGTATACTTCGATCATCTTCCGTAACTTCTGCGTACATTTCACCTTCCCAACACGTTGCATCCAGTCCTTCGGAAGAAGTTTCATCGATGTCCAAGGATGCAGAAGCTGGAATGAAAAACAATATTTTGTTTTGATTTTTGTGGTTAGTGGGTTAGGTAGTTTCCATTTTCAAAGTTTAAATTTGATTAACCACACTTCAAACCTCAGAGGCAGAAAATTAATGTCATCCAAAACAATATGCAGAACTTGAACTTGGAATTTAAGTATATGGTACAAGAATTAATTAGGATCAGAAGTCTATAAATGAATAGTAGACCTAATGTTGTCAATTTTAGGTAGTGGCGGTAACCTCCGGGTGAACCCTTCTTCTCGACATGAAATTAGAGCATTTTAGGTAGCTTGTTTCTTGTACAAAAAATTTAGAATCTACGTTGTGGATTACTATAATTTCTCAAAATTGTCCACATCCACCAAAATTTTTACTAGAAAAAACGCAGAATCTTATTTATAAAACCGAAATTTGAGAAAATTAAGGTGAAATATTTTCAACCAATACATTTTTCTTTTTAAAACTTATGGGTATTGCCAAACCAAATAACTGTTCACATATACTTCAACACAATAATTTTCTAAATCGGAAATACCTGTAGAAATATTGTCGGCAAGCTCGACCTCGTCGATTTCTTCTTTTCCTTTCATTGAAATAGACTGCAATACAGTATCTTCTTCATCACAAGTATCATCTTCGAAATCTGAATCCGATGGAATTGATGGAATATCATCGGGGACTTTATAAATGTCCGGATCAATCATCTTGAATTTTTAAAATCGTCTCTTGCTCTTTTTCTTCTATTTTCCTGTTTTGTGATTACGGTAGGCAATTATCTGCAAACACTTTTCCCAGTGTTCGCAACATTTTTTTTTGTTTGAAAAAAGTTTTTTGGGCCAAAGTTTGTTAACAGGGAAATCCGAACGTTGTACTGATTATTACAGCTTCGCATAGAAAGCTGAAAATTTATGTACCAAAATTTCTATACATTTCAAAGTTTTCATGATGAATTAGAAAACAAATTTTCGAACGTTCCGGTGCTTTTCCTGTGCCAAAAAAAACCGATGCATACTGAAATTCTATTGAACAAAATTGATTGATAATTTTCAGTGCAACATTTCATCTAACCCTTTTAATTGAAAACCTTGAAGTTTCGATAAAACAAAAATCATTGCTCTGAAAATTATTTACCTCCATCATCATTTTTTCTTTCTTAACCGTTTCCTTACTTTTTCTGCTCGATGGACGAAAACAAAGTTTCCAGGTCACGAAAAATGCCCGCAAAAAAATCATCGAAAAAAGCTGCTAAACAGTCGTATTCGACGACATCTGATAATGCCGATTATGAAGCTGAACGTATCATCGACCATGTGACGTGAGCTGCGGATCTTTAGAGCTGAAATAATTAAGTTTCAGATTTGAGCATGCCTATAAAGAGTATTATACGAACAATAATCAACGATATGCCGATATTTTCATGTCCTGGGTCGATAATACCAGAATAGAACATGATAAATTCTATTATCTCGTGAGATTTATGTTCATTTACATAATCTAAATTTTTTTTACAGATCAAATGGAAAAACTGGCCCGAAAAAGACACGACATGGGAATGTGAGAAGAACTGCTCATCAATGGATTACTTAAAAGACTACAAAGAGTTTAATGGGTTGCCCAAAAAATGTATTCGAATCAGAGGAGAACCAAACTTCGAGGTTCCGGGGGTGTTGAACGTCCGGGAATACGACAAAGAAGAGGAGGCGAGCGATTTCGAATCACAAGCTTATGGTTTCTATCCGGATTATAAAAGCTATAACGCTGCTTTTGGAATGGTCCGATGTGTTGATGTCAAGCCGGTTAAAGAAATTAAAAATACGGTAATGCCTCATGAGGACTCATTTCGTTTCATTCATAGCCTTGCTTTTAGAAAGAAACCGTTGTTTCAATTGTGAGAAACACATATCAAAAATTCGTTGTTGTAGAGCGTGACATGCAATATGTTTGGAAGTGTGACGTCCCCAAGGTGAGAAACATGTTAACATAGTTCCAACAACTGAAGCTTTACCCCCTTTTCCTTCTTCAAATCGAAGTTTTCAACAAATTTCAGGCTGATTCGAGAAACTTCGAAAGTTGGCAACAGGAAGTTCAATCAAAGGATAGGTCATATTTATCTTCTGTTATTCAGTTAGTTTCTTTTTTCCGAAGTTAAGATACATTTAATTTTTTCAGACACCCAAATAGTGTCAAAATGCTAGATTATTACTACAAGTGTAAAAATCCAAACACTGGAAAACATATTGTATATTGTTATGTTTATGAATTCTTCGAAGATAATCTCGACACAAAGATCAATCTGATGACAACAGAACAATCGAAAAAGTAAAAACAAACAAAAAACTTCAAATCAGACTTATTTTTCTAGAATGTGCCAAGACATGTTATCAATTCTCTCATTGTTGCATACATACGGAGTTCATCACAACATTTCCAAAAATCATATCTATATGGATGGAAATGAGTACAAATTGTCACATTTTGAAAAGTTTCGTTTTTTCAAAGACTCATTTGGAATGGAGGAAAACGATGAAGCCACGCTTTACTATTCTTTTGTGTACAGACCGATGGAACGTTATGAAAATGTCGACGAAGTTGAAACCACGGTGAGAATCAGTTTAAAACCGGTTAGAAATCGGAAAATTTCATGTGCGATTCATTTTCAACAATAAGGAAAATAATGACAACGTGCTTATTTTAAAACAAAAAAATTTCAGTTCGATGTATACGCACTCGGTATTGTGTTGTTGGAGTCGCTCACGAATAAAAGAATCACAAATGATGTCGATTATTTGGAAAGCGAAATCAACGATGTGAGTCTTATCAGATAATAACATAAATTGTTATTAAGAATGAATTTCTTTCAGAATCTTGCAAGCCTCAGCGAGCCAGATAGATCGATGGTTTCAATGATGTTGAACTGTAGAGAATATATTTATGAGAAAAACATCCCAAAGTATCGTTTCTCTGCAAAATCATTGCTTCAACATCCATGGCTCATCTCTGACAACACTCTTAAATACATCAAATGCGTTTTTCTTCCGTCGTATTACTCGGAGCCGATTGTAAATTAAAAATTGCTTCGAAGGCTTTTAATATTTTCTTGGTTTCAGGAAGAAATTCTGTTCTACAAAGACAATGAAATAGTTGGAACAGTTGTTGAACGTTTATCCTGTATGTATTTCGATTCGGAGAATATTCAATTTCAAATGTTATTCACAAAGGATTTGGAAACCGGCAACAGTTGGATCCATTATATTGAAGATGGGGACAGTTTTGCTAAAACGGTGGAAGATTTCAAGGAGTTGGTATGTTTTTCTATACCCCCTCTTTGTTCAATGACTAATTGTCGTACTTTTAGACACTGGTCATTGTTCCCATTTTGAAAGCAAACTACACGGAACCTGTGAAGTATCGATCAGTTTCGTTTGTACATTTCCCACTTGAGTTCGGATCTGTTCCGATTGTTATTGAGGTTTGTATTTAACTGATTGAAAATCTCATCTGAAAAATAATACTCACCTAAGCAAAAAATGTGTTTACCTATTATCCAAAAAAATTTCCAGAGTGCACCAATGAGCGAAATGGCTGTTTGCAAAACAGTTATTGAACAAGCATTTCTCAAACAGCATAGAAGATTACCATTCATTGTCATGAGAATAATTCCAGCCCATGGAAGGTTAAAAATCGAATATAAAATGTGCCCCAGATCTTTTATTGATGAACGATTGAAGCATACCTTCCCCAAAACAATGGACGGCGATGAATATGGTAAACTGATAATATGGATTCTAATTTTTAAATCAAACTGTTTTAGCCATATCAGCTCACCCTCCGCAATATTGCATTACAACAAAAAAACACTACGATTTGAAAAATCTGCAACCGGAAACATCAGAAAAAGTTGACGGCTATCAAATTTGTGAATTTTCTATGTCTTTCGGAGAAATGACAGAACCAAGAAAATGCCGTTTCAATCCATTTGCTAAAGAGGATGCCGCAGATCACTCACTCGAATAATCACCAAGTAATGTAATTATTTAACTTTGAAAAAAGTAATTTATTTTAATTTTCAGATAACCGTCAAGAATAAACCTGCACCTGCACGGGAAAATTAATTTTTTCACTTGTTATATTGTAAAAATTTTTGTATCTGTATAACCGAATGAAGAAATCTTGTTTTTACTCGAAATAATAGATTCTAAAATGTTTTCATACGAATAATTATTTGTTTCAAAACGCAAATATGTCAATCTTCAAGCGGTTTGCGTCTTTTCTGTGTGTCGCTGATGCAATTTTTATTTATTGTTGTAATATTTTGTTTTTATCGTTTTGAAGCGTTGGATTCGTAGTATTTTTTCAGCATGGGTTCGATTAAACCTATCATTATCGTTTTATCATTTTTATTAATTGTGGCATCGGAGACAGTCGTACAACACGAACTTGATGTTGATAATTTCTTGGAAGAACTGGGCGGAAAAGAAGTGCCACCAAGTAAACATGATCATGCTCATCATCAACACAACCATATGGAAGGTGGACATATGATGAAAATGTGGTTCCATGGAGGGTATGATGAGGTGATATTGTTCGACTTTTGGAGAACCGATTCACTTTTTGGTAATTATTTCTTTCAAACGAAATATGTGAGAAAATATATTTTTTTCTGAAGAACATCAAAAATTAAATCGAATCGGGTAATATAAAATTTATCCTATTTGCTCCAGAGTTACACAAAAAGTATTGATTCTTTAAACTTTCTAAAAAGGCACAGTTTAGCGCTAGTTCTTCCTCAGTTGCTCAGCAGCAGTATAAATTTTCCAAAAAAAGAACCAAATTTCCTTTGACAACAATCACAGTCTTCCTCCAGAACCATCAAACCGACTAACTGAGAAGAACGCAATTTTTGCAAAGTCTATTTTTTTTTAATTCGTATGATCTTGAAAAATCAAATTTCCTATCTAGCCTGATGTTTGTCAGAAGTTAAATTTTTCAATATTGTAAAATGAGTAGATTTAATATTTTCATGTTCCGAACATGCTTACTATTTTCATATTTTAAATAGAATATTTATTACGTCAACATTGTTTGATTTTCAGGTCTTCTTCTGTCATGTGCCGCTATTTTCATAATGGGCGCCACCTACGAAGGCGTCAAATGGTTTCGCGTCTACTTATCCCAAAATTCGACCATTTGCACCAATTTCAATCATAATAAATCATGTGTTGAAATAGCGCTTCAAACAACGAGAGGAAGCAACAATCAGACAAGTTCTCGAAATCAAACGGCGAACAGCAAAACGTTACAAAGCGAGCCGTTCATTATTGGATCGAGTTCGAGTCGTATGAATGGTTTGAGAGGTTTAAACTTCACTCGAAACTTGTCGCCATTTTCAACACAACGATTAATCCAAGGATTATTGTATGTTATACAATTGATTTTAGCATATTGGCTTATGCTGATTGTGATGACGTACAACACATATTTGAGTGAGTTTTTTTTTAAATTGAAGTGAATAGTCACAAAAATTACTTAAAATTCAAAGAAAACTCTTAATCTATTTCTTCGGTGTTAGAAACAACTCAGAAATAACCAGGTACATATCAATATTCTCATTGAATTATATTTGGAATAGCAATTTTTCGAAAATTATGTGCATTGGAAAGAATAAACGTCAAAAAAATTTGCACATCCAATATTACAAGAATTCAGAAGATTATAAACTTGAAGCTATATCATTGAAGTTTTCTATAAATATTGTTTTCGAAGCTAGAAAGTGAAATTATAATTTTTGCATAGAAAATAGACAAATTAGAGAAGGAAGTTTTCTTCGAACTATGTATTCGGAATAGAATGAGCTCTCCAGTGATAAAGTTTTAGAATAAAAATTTAGAGTGGGAAACAAATTCCTGATTTTTGAGAAGCACATTTTCGTATATAATTTTTTTTCCTATTTCAAATAGATTATAATGCTAATAACTCTATTTCAGCCATCGCCGTAGTGTTGGGTGCCGGATTTGGTCATTGGCTGTTTGCCGTTTTACAACTTCGAAATAGCGACGGGGAAACGACGGATTCATTCCAAACTGATGCGTGTCATTAGAAGATTTTAGTAAGAGACATTTTGTGGCGGGTTTTTTAGATTTTATTAATTTTATCTTATTGAAAATGTGAATTAATTTCTTTTTGTTCTTATAGATCTCAATAAATGTTCAGATATTTGAAAGCCAAAATAATGAAAAATAGTTTATTCGGAAAGATGTATGACTTAAACACGTCTGCGCTTTCTCTCTGGACATGGGCAATATTCGGCATCGTCTCCGACTTGTCCTTGTTGTCCAGCTTGTCCTGGAGTTCCATCGTTTCCATTGAATCCATCCTTTCCTGGTTGTCCAGTTGGTCCTTGGTTTCCTTGTTGTCCATCCTCTCCTGGGTTTCCGTTGTTTCCTGGCTCTCCTCGGGCTCCTGGCAATCCTGGTCGTCCAGCGACTCCTGGCGATCCCTTTCCAGTCAATCCATCTCTTCCGGCTGGTCCTGGAAGTCCTGGTTGTCCATCTTGTCCTGGATGTCCCTCGTCTCCAATATCTCCGATTCTTCCTGGCTCTCCGTCCTTTCCTGGAGCTCCACGCTTTCCAGCGTCTCCTGGAAGTCCTTGGAATCCTTCTTGTCCTGGAAGTCCATCTGGTCCGGGTGGTCCAGCTGGGCACTTCAAGCACTCCTTCGGGAAATCGTTTGGCACTGGGATGTTGAGTCCTGGCAATCCAGGTGGTCCGCTCTTTCCGTCTGGTCCGGTTGCTCCTGGCTCTCCTGGTGCTCCTGGGTTTCCTGGAGCTCCAGCTGGGCAACCTTGCGATGGAAGTCCGCAGCTACATTGTGAGTTGGAACGCTTATGACGTCCGAAAATTCCGCGTACGTACTCCTCAGCTGATTCACCGGCTCCACGACGAACATCAACGAGATTTCCCCAGGTGTCATCGGAAATATCGCGGAATGAACCGAGTTCTCCCATAACATCATCGTACATTGAGTTGATATCATTGGTGATAACGATAGCAGCCCAAAGACAGGCGAGAATTGAGGTAATACCACAAACGGCACCGAAGCCAACGATTGTCTTCACCATTTTCTTACGATAAAGATGAAAATGACCTTGGATGTCTTCTCCTTTTAAAGAAGATGAAAACTGGATAAAATTAGCGATAAATACTTGATCGGCTACAAGTTTTCACGAGAAATAGGCGCGGCTTCAGATAATCATAGGAAAAAAGGCAAAGTCCTTCTAACCACTGTTGTCAAATCAATTTATGAGTAAAGAAAAGAACAAAATAATGATAATTTGAAAAAATAACATTGGAAAATGATTTGTTTTTTTTGCTGTTGGACATTTAAATCAAGTTAAATGAAGGAAGTTTCATTTAGATCGAAATAGTATGGCATTATCAATAGAGCGAATGTTACCGATTGAAATTTGGCTAATAGTAGGCCCTGACAGAAGGTAATAATGGAGAAAATTGGAATGTTTGGGAAAAAACGACAGTCTCGATTTTTTGAGAAACGGATATCCTAGTGCACAATTTTCAGTCTTGAAGATCACACTGAAAATAAAAATAAAAATGCTGGAAAACTAGCAAAAGTGGAATGATATACTATACTATAGGGTAACTTTTCCTTCTGAAAATATCCAGATGATTAGTTTTGCATCGAATTGAAAAATTACATCACTTCCAGCAAAGTTGAAATTTTTCACATGACGACAGAGGAAAATTTAAACTGACACATATAAATAACAATAATAAAATAGGTGAAATTGTTTTTATTCCGTTTTTCTGTTTTTTGCAAAGAATTCCTAGCTTCTCAAATTTTCAGCCGGATTTTGAGGTTTTTTAAGAATATAAATATTCCAGAGTTTTTTTTTTACACTTGATTACCATATAGTTTCTACACGTGTTTTTTTTTCGTTTCCTCACTACAAACTTTGGATCTGAAATTTCAGCATTAGAAATTGCGTTTCGCAAAAATGACCATTAGGAGGTTGATCAGCGTAAAAAAATCTACAGCTTAATGTAGCATTGCGTGTATGTAAATTTGAAGTTAAATGTGTTCGGTTTTTTTTGAACCAAAAACATTGTTATTTTAAACTACCTCCAGCTGAAATGCGAACAATACTCCGTTTGCCCCCGATTTAGCGGTCCAATTTTAGCGGCATTTTGTTTTTCTTTTACTGTTTTCGTTATTTAAAGCCAGATTTTGAAATAATAGAGTGGTTTGAAGTAATCTAGAACCTGATAGGGTGATAATAAAAATCTTCATTTACCATTGGAACGTTCTGAATTTGTGAGAAGTCGATAGTTTGGAAATGAGTGATGCGAATACACAACGTGAGTTTTATATTTTTGAATACGGAATATCCATCTAAAATTTATATTTTCAGAAGTTCATGAGTTGGCGAAGTCTATGAATGTTCATTTGACGACTGAACAAATTGCAGCGGTCCAGAAAGTGAGTTATTATTGAAAAATCTTTTATTTCTCAATAAAGAAAATATTCAGATGATTGAACTCGGCGCGAATCCGGTGAAGCTAGTTAGATTGATTCAGGAAATAATTGCTCAACAATCTCCGAGTGAAAATACAATGCATTAACGGTTTTTGTACATATCAATAAATCTCGGGTTCTAATTTGATTTTTTTTATTTCTGTTGGTTCAATATTGACCATGTGATATTTATGTTATGGAAGAAATTATAATTGAGAAAAAGTTTGCAGATCTATTGAAAAATGAAAGAACTAAACATGGATAAAGGTATGCTGCATACATTGGAGTTGGAGAATTTCAAGTCATACAAAGGAAAGCACACAATCGGACCTTTCTCGAGATTCACTGCGATTATTGGGCCAAATGGGTCAGGAAAATCAAACATGATGGACGCAATCTCATTCGTTCTTGGTGAAAGGACGCAAAGTCTTCGTGTCAAGAAATTATCAGATCTTATTCACGGTGCTCCGATCAACAAACCAGTGTCGAAATCATGCTTCGTTACAATGAATTATGTTTATGGAGATGGTAAGAAAAAATCGTTCACACGAGGAGTCAACAATGGAACATCCGAGTTCAAAGTTGATGGAAAAGTGAGTTTTTTAGAAATTGAATATTATTACTGGTTTTTTGTTATTAATTCCAGGAAAGAGTTAAGTAAAAACTGATCACGGAATCTCGTTCTAAAAACTAAAAAACAACTGAACTGTTTTTTTTTTCAGCAAGTGACTGTTCAACAATATAACCAAGAAATGGAAGGAATCAACATTTTCATTAAAGCCAAAAACTTTTTGGTATATCAAGGAGCTATTGAATCGATTGCTATGAAAAATCCAAAAGAACGAACTCAGTTATTCGAAGAGCTCTCGAGGTCACACGATTTCCAGCAAGAATACGATAGATTGAAAGTTGAAATGAATAAAGCAGAAGATGATACTCAGCAAAATATGAATAAACGAAGAGGAATTGCGCAAGAAAAGAGAGAAGCTAAGATGGAGAAAGATGAGGCTGAAAAATATCAGACCATGAAGGATAATGTGGCAACTAAGCAGAAGATTCTCTATCTCCATCAAATGTATCACTGTGAACGGCTTATCAAAGAGGCGAAAGAAGAATTGACCGAGCAGAAGAAGGCGATTTCCCATTTAGAGAAGAGCAAAGCGGAAGAAGATGCAAAAGTATCCAGTGTTCAACAAGACTACAAGAAATCTCAGAAAGAATATCATAAGATTGAGAGGAAAATTGCTGAAAAGGAGAAGGATTTGATGACTCAACGACCTTTGGCCGTTCAAGCCAAAGTTGAAGTTCAACATCATCAGAAAAAGCTCGAAACGGCGAAAAAAATGTTGACAACGGCGGAAAGTATGGAGGAGAAAAGCAAGGGTCAATATAACGCGTTGGTTGAACGAAGAGAGTGAGTTGATTTTAAGTAGAACTCCATATGAAGTTTTTCGTTCCAGAGAGATTGAGAAGAATAAAAAGGCATTCGAAGAAGAAATCGCTGAAATGACACAGAAGCAAGAGTTGAATTTGTCGAATGAACAAGTAAATGAATATGAAAGTTTGAAAAGAAAGGCGTTGATGGAGTCGGGAAGAGTGGAAATGGAATTGATGTCAGCTAAACAAGTTCTTGATACCGATAAAAGGTACGTTTCATGCTACTTTGAAAGAGGTTCTCGGTTCCGGTATCCAGTTTTTCGTTCGGAAGTAGTTTTATCATTATATTTTTTTAAACCATGTGTTTCTATTCATAGACGTTTAGAAGCTAAAAGCACATATTCAGGATTTTCTTTTTTTGAAAGTCTGAATTATAACCCTCCTAATTTTTTTTTCCATCTCCCCATTCTTTTTTTGTTCCCTGCACCCAATTCTGAAAAATCGATCAGTTTTTCTTTTCCAGTAATGTTAATCACGAGTTGCGACGCCAAACCGAACACGAACAACGAGTCCGCACAAAAGACGAGGAAGTCGAACGATGTAAACGACAAATCGATCACCTTCAAAGCAAAATCAAGGAAACTGAAGATGCTGTCAAAGACAAAAAAGACGGATTGGGACATATTGAGAAACAAGTCGTTGATACAAAATCCAGAACCGCAGTGGTAAATAATTCTTGAATGATAAAATAGTACAAAATCTATGTTTTTAGCTCAATCGTGAACTTCTTGATGTTCAAAGAAAGTTGTCGGAAGCTTCTGGAGATTCGGCTGAAGGAGAGAGAAATCAGAAGAGAAATGAATGTATTGATAATCTCAGAAGAGTGTTCCCAGATCGGGTTAGTTTTGTGAAAATGCTTTTTTTTTTAAACAATATTCATTGCTTGTAGATTTATGGTCGTCTTGTTGATTTGTGTCAACCGTCCCATAAAAGATTCCAACTTGCGATCACAAAAGTTCTTCAAAAACATATGATGTCGATTGTTTGTGATACTGAAGAAACTGCGAAGGATGCGATCGCATATTTGAAAGAGCAACGATATCAGCCGGAAACATTTTTACCGGGAGATGCTTTGGATGTGAATCCAATCAATGATAAATTGAGAGATATCAAAAAACCGGCAGGTGTCAAATTGGTTTTCGATGTGATTAATGTAAGTTTTAAGAAGATCAGAAAATATCTATAAACGAAAAAACTCTGAAAAAGTTCATAAAAGTAGAACAAACTTTCGAAGAATTATCTACGGTTTCATACAATTTATTCAGTCATGGCCGGAAGCTTGATTTTTTATTTAATATTTGAAAAAATGTATGATTTAAATTTTGCAGGTGAATAACCAAGCAGCTCGCAAAGCTCTTCAATTTGCATGTGGTAATGCATTGGTTTGTGAACATCAAGATGATGCCAAACAATTGGCATACGGTGGATCTGGTCTCCCCGATAGATACAAAGCAGTGGCAATGGACGGAACACTTTTCCAACAATCTGGTGTCATGTCAGGAGGATCGGCTGATTTAAAGCAAAAAGCGAAGAAATGGGATGATAAAGTTGTCCGAGGACTTCGCGAGACGAAAAATAAGCTGGTCGAGGAGATTACGACATTGAGCAAGAATCGAAGAAAGGAATTGGATGTTGAGGTGGAAAGAAATAAGATTAGCGAAATGGAAAGTCGATTGGTTCATATGAAAAGGGAGCAAAAACGATTGCAAGAGGAGATTATGGAAAGATTGGAAACCGAGTTGGAGACGTTGAATGCTGAATTGAACATGTTGCCGGTAACGTTTCCCTACTGTTTTTTTGTTTGTAACTGGTAATTTCAGCCAAGAATCAAAGATTTGGAAGAGAAGCTCAAGAAGACTGAGCAAATTGTTGGTGGATTGGAGAAGCAGAGTAATGCGGTGGCCGATAAGGTTTTTGAGCAATTCTGCGCGAAAATTGGAATTCGTAATATTCGAGAGTATGAAGATCGAGAATTGAGAATTCGACAGGAAAACGAGGATAAATTGAGAAGTTTCGAAGATGAGATTCAGAAGTTGACGTATGAAATTGAATATGTTCAATCAGAAGATGGTGGAAAGAAAGTTAAAACTGAGAAGGAGAAGGTGAATATTATTATTTATTTTTTTTTGACAGTTCGATAAGAATTACTGTAACTATGTGGTTTTGATAACTACGAAAAAAACACCCCATCGATATAATATACAGTTTTGTCGTTGTTGATGAATGTTAAGCATTTAGGAAATGTCAGACTTCAATATTACGCACTGATAAACCCTAGAAATGTGTTCGGAGAGTTCTGATGTTCTGTTTTGAAATCATAAATCTAGAAAACTTAAAATGCAGTAAATTCTTTGGCTGACAACACGCGCATAATATTTGAGTCTGTTTTTTTTTCAGTGGGTTACTGTAGATCATTGAACTCTCAATCTAGAACTTCACAAACAATTTTAAAACCATAAAATTTTTTAATCATTTCGGTACTTTGGGTTTTACGACCTTAATAGTATTTAACACATGTTATTAGAAAATTGGCAACATTCTTATCAATTTTCTATCTTTATTATGTTTTTATTCTTTCAGGTTTCCCGCCTCGAAAAAGAGTTCAAAGATCTCAAAAAGAGAGAGAAAACCGAAGCCGCAACATTGAAAGAATTGGAACAATCGCTGGAAGATGAAAGAGAAGGATTGGCCGAGAAGAAGGAGAATGTGCAAAAACTCGAAATCGAATTGACTGAGCTTAAAAAAGCGGCTCAGGCTGCGACAAGAGAAATCACTGCAGCTGAAAAGGCGTTTTTGGGATTGGAAAGTGTGATCACAAGAAAGCAGCACGAAAGACATGGTTTATTGCATTCGGCCAAGATCAATCAGATTAATTTGCCACTGTCGAGTGGAAGTTTGGCGGATATTGATTATGATGATTTTGATGAAGATATGGGTAAGATTTTGCTGATTATTTTTGGACATAATTTCATTTGATCTTTCACTCGTTTGATAGCTACAATCAGAAAATTTGTCAAAGCTTCACCGAAATTTCGACTAATTTCTCACTTTTTGATTCTCATTGTACCTGAAAAATACTTGTTTCAGTTTCGTTTGTAAATTTTTTTTGTCAAAATTACGCATGAATATTTTAATTTAAGAGTACTTTTTCAGACACCGATGCTTCTACTTCCCAAGATAATGGTCCAAGTGTTTCGCAAGAACAAATTGAACGAGAATCCCACATCAAAATCAACTACAGCCTGTTGCCTCGTGAAAACAAGGAAGTCGAGGACGAAGATAATGTGAAGAAGTTGACCGATCGACTGAACAAAGAGATTAACGATCTTCAAAACTCGATCTCGAGCCTGAATGCGCCGAATATGAGAGCCAATCAGAGGTATTTTCTTTTCTTTCTCTCCATAGATTATAATATGAGTTTTCTTTGCAGAATGGAGGAAGTGAAAGAACGAGAAGCTGAATCGACTGAAGAACTGGAAACGGCTCGGAAGAAAGCCAAGAAAATCCGGCAACAATTTGAAAAGGTAAGGGATGTTTCGAATCTGATATCAATCAATTTGAAAAGAGTGTGCGAAGTTGAGAGACGCCGACAAAATCACTACTCGGTTGTTGTTTTCTTTTTTCTTTCATCTTGTTTGTCACTTTTTAAATTGATTGGCATTGCAAAACGTGTTTATTCTTTGACTTGTGATGTTGCTTTTTTTTCTCGAAAAATAAGTTTTTTCTAGTTTTTGAAGTTATGGTTTTCAGATTAAGCCTGTTCTAAAAAAATTAAAAGTTCACAATTAATGTTCCGATTTTCAGATCAAAACTGAGCGATATCGGCGTTTCCAAGAGTTCTTTGATCCTGTCAGCAATGCCATTGATGACATCTACAAGCAGTTGTCGAGAAACTCCAGTGCTCAAGCATTCCTCGGAGCCGACAACATGGAAGAGCCCTACTTAGACGGTGTTCAGTACAATTGTGTTGCTCCTGGAAAACGTTTCCGACCGATGGATAATTTGTCGGGAGGAGAGAAGACAATTGCCGCGCTGGCGCTGTTGTTCGCTGTTCACGGAAGAAATCCGGCGCCGTTCTTCGTTTTGGATGAGATTGACGCCGCTCTCGATAATACGAACATTGGAAAGGTTGGTATTGTTTTGAGAAACGTTGGGAAACATTTAAATAAAACTATTCAAAATAGTACTTTCATTGATGATTGTTGATTTGTTCTGCTTTTGAACCTAATTTCAATGATTTTCCAATGTGGAAATCAAGCTATACACGGGAAATGACTCCAGAAAACTTTTTTCAATATTCTGAGATTACACTATAAACACAAAAAAAAATAAAATTTGATAATCTTTAGATTGAATTTTTAAAATTTAATTTCTAAAATCTATTTAGAAAAATACTTTTTTCCAGGTCGCCTCATACATTTGTGAAACAGCTCGCGAACAGATGCAAATCATCGTCATCTCACTCAAAGAAGAGTTCTATAATAAGGTAAGTAGTTTTTTATCAACAGATTTGTAAATCAGCGGGATCTATAATCTACAATTTAAAAAATTATTGAGAAGCTTTAGTTAACGAGTCGTAAAGTTATTGAAACAGTGAAAACAAATTGACGAAATTAGTATAAACAACTAATAATTAATTCCAATCATATTTCAGGCGGACGCTCTCATTGGAATTTATCCCCATCCAGCTGCTTGTACTACTTCAGGAGTTCTCACCTTCGATTTGACCAACTTCAAACAAATTGGAATCAATGAAATGACTGAAAATGTGCCACCCGTTGCAACCCCAACTGCCTAAATATACCCCAAATCACTTTAGTATTTATTCGCCTCTATTTTTGGTCTCATTTCCCCCCGAATTCTACTTATATACTCTGTACTATACAATTTTATTTATTTTTTGAAAAATTTGTGAATTCTTGATAATTTTTGGTTTTTTGAAAAGAGTGGGTTGACACCATTTGATATTTTTGTTTGTAGTTTTTTGTTTGACTGAAAATGTTAGTTTTTCAGATTTAAGAGCAGATGGGAACTAGCAGTGATGGAACGACGACGGAGGTGAAAGATGAAAGAAGGTAAACAGTTTTTGAAAAAATTGTGAAGAAACTTTGACAATATATACTTTCAACTAATTAACTAAACTAATTTATTTAAATTTCTCACGGTACTATCAAAGAATCAAAAGTCCAGCTGAAGATAACAATCATAGAAAATGTATTTGCCACTCGCAATTAGTATTTTTTCTATGACCTGTAGACTGAAAAAATGGTTTTCCGCTCATTTTAAAATTTAAACCGAGCATCTAAAATATTTGAACTTTGTTTCTTATCTGAAATATGATGTCGTAAAGAAATCATTTAGAACCCCGAACATTCGGCGAGATCAATAAAAAAGTGTACCTGATGTTCGAGTTTTCGAACCGTCCATCATGAAAATCTTAATTTAGATTTGAAAATATGAATTATGTTTGACGCTGTGGATCCCTTAGTGTTGGAATTCCATATTCATCATTGAATAACAGTCAGTATTATTAGAAAAACTCACTATCGTAAAATTAATATAGCAAAATTCCAGATAGCTTAATTTTTTCATGCTTCTCGATCTAAAACTGAGAATTTTTCAAACTTGTAAGCCCAGAAAAATCCAATACAATTTATAGATATCTAGAACGAATGCGCGAATTTGTGAGGAAAAGAACACGTCGAAGAATAGATGATTATTACGATCTTGTGCCAAGACCCGGAACACAGTTTTGTATACATATGACGATTAGAAGTATACAGGTAATTTTCGGCACAATTATTCGTGACGTAACCTGAAGGCTATTAAAAATTTCTGTCCAAATCTCATTTTTATAGACAGCAACAGTATTCGGAAGTATACTTGGTCCAGTTACATCGTTGTTAATGCAGAGAAATGAGAAAAATGATTTAATGTAAGGTTTTCGTATTCAAAACCTGATCCTGAAAAGATCCTGAAGATCCTGAAATTCCAGAAATTCGTTTGTAGTTGGTGGAATGAATGGTGCTTTGGTTGGCGCAGCACTTGGGCCTGTCATTTCGCTGGCAATGTGTAAAAATATGAATAGAATGAAGAAATTCGAGAATTTGATGAAAAATAAGTGAGTTTTTAAATATTTTTGACCTAAAAATAAATTAGTTTTACGGGATTATTGTTTCAAATTGAAATAAAATCACTAAAATTGAAACTTTTGAAGGTTCAATTCAACACAGCTCTGGCAGGATCATATTGGAATCGCAACGGCTGCAGTTGGATATATGTCACATGGTCAAATTGGATTCGTTGTCGGCTTGGATTTATCGCTCATTTTTGCTCTAATAACTAGAAATTGGTAGCTTTTTGTCTTGTTAAATAGGTTTAGCTTTTGCCTTTCTTACTGTACATTTTTTCTCTCTGTTTTCTAGTCAACATTCCATTTTTATTCAGGTATTGTTTTTGAAGAATTTCATAAATGTTCTGATTTTTAATCGTTTTTTTCTTTTTTTATTAGGAGTTGAAGTTGAGAATAACTTTGAAATATCTTTTGACGCATCAGAAGAATTTAGAGAAAAACTGAAAACGAGTTCAGATGAGCACGTATTGGTTCAAAAATTTTGTTGGACTTCGTCAAAATGATTTCGAATTGCTCCAGGTTCCAAATCCAGGAGCCGAATTTTGTATTCATGTCACATTGAGAAGTATGCAGGTGAGATTTTGAAAGTGCAAAATTTAAAAAATATTTCAAAAAGAAAGGATGCTTGTGAAAAATGGGAAGGAATCTATCTTTGGAGGGTTTTTGGTCTTACCAAGGCTTCATTTTAAATAACAGAATTCAACTCTGATATTGAATTAAATTAATATAATTTCTCACCAACTCAACTTCTCATAAATATTTCTGGCTTTCACGGGGAAAGTTTGGTGTGATTAGAAATAGAAATCGGTACACATCCGAGAAATTTTGAATTGAATTTTTGTGAATTTTTGAATCATAAAAATTGAAGCATTCTGAATTCCGCTAATCTATTCTATTATCTTCAATTCTCTTTGGAGTAGCACCAAAGTTTAAGAAAGGCTGAACTTATGTGTTTCAGAACTGCAGTAATACGTATTATACGCACCAATTATCATTTAACAAAAACAGAAGAAGCTCAATCTGATCTTAATTGATAATAACTGAGATGTTTTGAAAGTTTTCTGAAAACTCGAACAAAACAGTTACAGTTATATCAAGTATATCATAGGTCACTTTCGCTTCATCGACAATCATATCTTCCCTTGCTGTAGATAAAATTATATCTTCGAATCGGTTTCATACGAAAATTTTCCCTGACACGATATAGGACTTCATAGTGAATCTATCTATAGTGATCAATGTTTTTTAATTCCAGACTGGCGCTATTCTCGGATCTATTCTCGGCCCACTCTCCGCTATTGTTTTCAAAGACCAACGCGCTAAATCCAGAACCTTGGTGTAAGTAGAAAATTCTCACCTCCCTTTGAAAAACCCCCCTTTTGTTCCAGTGACTCTGCTGTATCTGGTGGCGTAAATGGCGCTCTAATCGGAACTGCTATCGGACCAGTTTTGACCTATTTGAGTCTCCGAAACATGAATAGCATTCAGTTGTATGATAAGTGCTACAGACTGCGGTGAGCTATCTCTTTTGTCATTTTTTGGAATTTCTTTCGATATCAGATTCGATCAACAAGCTCTCTGGCAAGACCGCACCGCTGTAATTTCAGCCGCTGTCGGATATTTGAGCAGCGGTTCGATGGGATTGGTAGTCGGATTAGATTTAGCCCTTTTGATGAGTAATGTTATGGGTAGAGCTTGGTAGAGAAAATTATAGAAGGTTTTTAAAGGTTAATAATCGTTTAGTTTTCTACTTGTATCATAATAAAGTGTATAAAATCGATGTTTCGTTGCAAGAAAAAACAACATGAAATTATGTGTCCCATAAAAAAATCGATAAATCTCGCGCACATACAATTGTCCATCTGCTCCTCATTTTCTTGGGTGTTTTTATGTACACACGTGTGTAATATGCGTTTAGATGTCCTACCAGATTTTGCCCATCATCGGATATTTTTAAAATGTGATTTTGATGCTATTGAGGAACTTCAAACAACTAATAAGAAGTTTTTGAATATTATCAGGAGGAACCGACTTCATTATAGGTAAGTTTTTTCACTTCTATAATTGAGCAAGTTTTGCGATGACTTCCGATTTAAACTACATCAATCGATATTTTTCTGCTTTAAAGGGGGGGGGGGGGG